>JADRCD010124314.1:0-10859 GCA_019843815.1 Montemys delectorum
CATTAAGTATTCTTAACGTATCAATGCACTGGTTGTCAGTCCACCACTATCTGCTCCCAAGCCACCCTCTGTGGCTTAGCTTGTGATGTTAGAACATTTCTCCTTTGAGAGAAAGCAAAAATGATAAGTTCTGTGGAGACAGAAAAGAGCCCTGGCGGGACACTAGAGAGAAATGGCTCTTGGTTTCTGATACATTTCTCTTTAAGATTCCTGCGGTGTGAGTTGGGTACTGGCATCTGGCAGCTCTCCTTGGTCCCACCCCAGCACCCTAGAGGGTGATTTCTTAGGTTGACTCCCACTGCAGACTCCCAGTGGAGGACTTCCTCATACAGTATGTCTCACAGAGCCCTTTTGCAATGAAAACTGGTACACTGGCACAGGACAAGAGAGTCCTATTTTAGATTCTGTTTTGTGTGTATGATATGTTGCACGTGATGCTCAGTATTAATTGTCAACTTGATGGAGACGAGTATCTTCTGTGGGGAAAAAAACTTGATTATGTTGATAGATATGAGAAGATTCATCTTAATTGTGGAACATGGGATCCCATACTGTATGAAATAGAAAATGTGAGTTCAACACCAGAAACCAAGCAACCATGATGTTGTGCTTCTTGTCTGTAGGTGCATTGTGAGCAGCTCCCTCGAGCTCCGGAAGCTGTCACTATCTAGCAGGATAGAGTGTGAATCAGTGTAAACCCCATCTCTCTCTGAAGTTGCTTTTGTAGATTCATTTTGTCACAGCAACAGGGTATCCATATTATCCTTAAAACTGGTGGCTTATTTCCATGCCTGTTATTTCCAAATCTCTTATTCTTTTACAGCCAATCTCTAGTTCTTTCTAATACTACTATAGTTGATTTAAATAAATTTTTGATTTTACAAGTAACTATGTGCTTCTTGCCTCTTAGTTTGAAATTTTCTGTCAAAAATTAAGTGAAATAATATTTAAATGGCCATATTTGTGATAGAATATTTTATCTTTGGAGTTATCTCTGTTTGTCCTGGTATTATACATTCCAAGTTTCTATCATTTTTATTTATAAGCTAGAATAATAAGACCTAACTCAAAGAATAAGATACAAACAACAAAATGTTTGGGAAATGATTCATATTGTAAAAATTATAAATGAGAAACAAAAGAAAATGTGGAGAGCACTATGTAGCTTCTGACCATAATACTCCAAGGCATATTTCACTTAGATGTTTCATCTGTAGTTTATAAAGATTGTAACAAAGGAAGTTACATAATTTTTCTTTTGTTATACTCAAAAACAATCTGTTAATTCTGGAGGAAACACTATTTATGATACAGCATAAGTAGAGAACATGTTAAAGCATTTCATTTTAGTGAATAACTTCATATTTATGCAGTTACAATTAATTATGATAATTATAATTATGCAGCATATTTAATTTCAGTGAAGAGAAATCACTATCATGTGTTTTATCCACTTTTAATAATTTCTTCTAGACTACCTTTACCTTATTTTCAAGCAGACACCAAGATAAACTATATTACGATGGTTAAGATGAAGTACACAGTTTTTCTTCTGTCATCAGTGCATTGGATTATATATGTAATATATATATAATCTTATATATAATATATAATATATAAATGTATATATAATATGCATATATAATATATATAAGATTATATATGTAATATATAATGAACTATTATAGTATTGTGATTCCCAATTACCCTGTCAAAATTCATTGTTTTCTTTCAAAGTACATTAAAGTAATGGTGCTGTGCAAATAGTTTGCTTTTAAAGACCACATCGTGATGAGTTTAGAAGATATTTTAATTCTAGGGTCTTGGGAGACCAAAGTACGAATGAGAAGATGTCATGGCTATGGACCTTTAAGAAAACTAACTGGATGTCTATATGTAAAGGAATGCAACTAGATCCATACGTATCATCCTGCACATTCAGGTCTAAGTGGATCAAAGACCTGAACATAAAACTCACCAGACTAAATCTTACAGCAGAGAAAGTGGGAAAGAGCCTTGAAGGCTGTGGTACAGGAGACAATTTCCTAAACAACACCAATGGCTCATGCTCTAAGATCAAGAATTGATAAAGGGGATCTCATGAAACTGAAAAGCTTCTACAAGGCTAAGGACAATGTCAATAGGACAAAACAGCAGTCTACATATTGGGAAAAGATCTTCACTAACCCTACATCTAACAGAGGGCGCTAATATCCAAAATATGTAAAGAACTCAAGAAGGTAGACTCTAAGAAACAAAATAACCCAATTTTAAAAATGGGGTACAGAGTAAACAGAGAATTCTCAACAAAGAAAACTTCAATGGCTGGGAAACACTTAAAGAAATATTCAACACCCTTAATCATCAGGGAAATGCAAATCAAAACAGCCCTGAGATTCTACCTTATACATGTCAGAATGGGCAATATCAAAACCTCAAGCTACAGCCCATGCTATGTGATATGTGGAAAAAGGGGAACACTCCTCCACTGCTGATGGGATTGAAAACCACTCAGGAAATCAATCTGGCCATTTCTCAGATAATTGGAAATAGTTCTACCCAAAGATTCAGCCATTCTGCTCCTGGACATATACCTAAAAGATGTTCCAACCTACTACAAGGACACATGCTCCACTACATTCATAGCAGCTTTATTCGTAATAGCCAGGAACTGGAAGCTGGGGCACCTGTGGGGAAAGACAGGAGAGAGACCCAGGAGAATGAATAGAAATCTGCCAGGGATAGGACAGGGCATGGGGGAAAATCTTTAGGAAGTCCCAGAGACCTGAGATGTGAGAGGCTCCCAGGAATCAATGCAGATAACCTTATCCTAAATGCCTAACAGTGGGGGACATGGAACATGAAGATGTGCTACCTCCTGTAGCCAGGCAGGAACTCCAGTGGAGAGATAAAGATACCAACTCAACCACAAAACTTTTGGTCCCAAATTCATCCTGTCTAAAAGCAATGCAGGGACTATGATGCAGCAGAGACTGAAGGAATGGCCAGCCAATAACCAGCCCAACTTTAAACCCATCCTATGGGCTGGATCTCTAAAAGGGAGGGTCTCTATAAGGGAGGGATCTGGAAGGGAGGAACCTGTGGAATGTAAAGGAGACTATGGGACTCCTTACTGTGAGAACTGAGAATGAGTGGGCCTGATCTTTGGACTCTTTTCCTTCTGTTGGATTGCCATGTCTGACTTGGATATGAAAGTTTTTGCTTCATCATATTGTATTTTATTCTCTATTGAGAGACGGAAAGGGAGCAGATCTGGAGAAGGGAGATGAGGGAAGAAATGGAAGCAGTAGAGAGAGGAAAAACTTTAATGAAGATATATTGTATTAGAAAAGAATCTAATTTTAATTTTAAATAGTTAACAAGAGGAAAGTATAAAAATTAATTAAAAAACGTTTTTTAAATTCTGCACAAGAAACATTATAAGAAATTGAAAACCTCAAGGATTAATGAAAATATATATGTTTTATAGTTTGGCTTTATGGTGTGTAGAAAATCCAAGAGGAATATGAAGGGATCAATGTACACATATAATCACCTAAGAAGTACAGATACAAATTAACTCTTTCTATAAAACATTAAAAGAACACACTAACTTAATACATCCCAACCTTTTTGTATTTTATGCCACCTGAATATTGTCATTCCTTTTAGTTATATGGAATATTTTGTATAATGGATAAGCCAGTTTGTCCAACCACTCCCTGATGTGATAGACATACATGCTGTATTAATCTTTCTTCATAGAAATCAATAGTGTAACATACAAACACATCCTTAGTGACCGTACTCAAGTGCAACTCTTCCTTTAGATAAATAGATAAAAGTTGTATGTGCAATTGAATGACATTTTGAGTATTAATTAAATGGATATCTCCCAAGAGATTATCCTATTTTTGTACTAGTTCAAAGACATTTCTGTATAGATTCCACAACCACACATTATTAAACAGTCCTTTGTCATTGCTCTTCAAATGAGAAAGTCTGTGTGTGAGCTTATGGTGATGTTTTCTGCTTTAATTATTAATAGAGTTGTTCACATTTTCATATGATTTTATCTCTTTCTAATTTTGTTTTGGTTTTTAATTGTTACCTAATTTTATATTTGATTTTTTTCTTGATACTTCCATATTGATATGTTGATGTTTATAAGTATTGGGAAACTTACTCTTTCTATTTTTCTAGTCTTTTAATATTAAATATGTTGGTCATGAAGCAGAAGCTTAAATGTATTTATGGTAATTCAGTCTTCTATTATCACTTTGGAGTTTCCTTTTCTAGAATTCCTTATAAATGGTCTACGAAGCACATCATTTTCAGCAGTTTTTTTTTGCCATTATTTATTACAGTGTTGAGGTTTGAGTTTTTATATTAAACCCATGCCAACTTTAAAACCATATGAAATCAGTTTTATGTATACTCAAAGAGAAGTTATGTTGTTCATCTTAAGTTCTAATTACTAATCTCAGGGATATTATGACACCTTAGTTTTATTCCTAAAGAGTTGCTGTTTTCATCCATTTAATGAACTTATTCCAAATTCAGGGATGGACAGGTGGTGTGATATCTATCCAAGACCTCAATTCTGAGTGGGGTTTGATTGGAAGCCACTAGTCCTTGCTTTAAGAATTACTTAGAAATAATATTATTTATGATTATTTCAGCCAAATGTTAGACACAACCATATGTTTAGTCTACCTCGGGTTCACTTACAGCTTATTCGACTTTTCAGCTTTATAAATTGTTACTGATACAGCTACTCATTCTACATAAACTCAGAGCCTAGCGTCCTAAATTAATTTCATGCATTCATCTCTGAAATCAAAACTCTGGCTATTAAGATAAACAGAGAAATAAACAGCTTCTGTTCTTCCAGCCTTGCTAGGTTTGTATTCTCATTCTATAACCAAATTTTATTCAGTGGACATTCTCTACCTTCTAAAGAATTAGTCATGTAAGCATTAATTAAAATTTTTGGTACTTAATGGCTAGATAATTTCAAAATGTATGGCCCATGTTATTTCCAAGAAGGAGATATTTTTAAACATTTGCAAATATATTTTATAGCAAGGATCTCCTATATTATTTAATTACTGTGTGCTCTGTATGAAATAATATAATCAACATATGTGAGAGTTCTATACAGTCATTAATAATAGTTCATAAACAGACAGACTGGCTAACTTTCATCTCAGACTTGAGAAAAATGAAAAGTTTAGATAACATTTAATACCTATTACTCTATGTCTTCAGAAGTGGAAGGGAACACACAACAGACTTTCAGAGGATTCTGGCACAGGCTTAGTTTAGGAGTCAATATCCTAAAATGTAGTCTGTTTACGCAACTGTAGGATGTTTCTTCAGGATTATATATATCTGCTCCCACTGCTTGGGTGGGAGCAAATATTTTATTTGTTAATTTAGAAACTTTAATATTTTAATGAAGTAAAAACAATCATTTTCTTTTATCAAAGAACAGTATAACCACCTAAGTACATGGGCTGATCACATGCCTTCTGCATTTCATGTTCTCATTGGAAATTTTGGTTCTTATTTGAACCCAGGAATTTGAGGTCCTCAAGCTTCCCTTAGACACAGAACTCAGGAAAACCTTTACACTAGTCATTCTTTGTACAGCAGAAGCATACAAATTAAACCAAGAAAATGGAAAGCATGTGTAGAATAGAGTACAAGAGATATCTGGAGCTGCTAGCTGGGTGGGCACTGTTTAATCTCTCACCAACAATTTGTGAAAATGTACCTGGAGTATGACTGGACAAAGAATCTGCAATCACAAATTTTAAGTCATATTTTCCATTTGGATCGTGTGTGTGTGTGTGTGTGTGTGTGTGTGTGTGTGTGTGTGTGCATGTGTGTGTGTATGTGTGTGGTGTTTCTGCCAATGTAAAATTTTATGAAATTCTGCACGTATCAGATTTCTAGAGGACATTTGACCTAGCTTTTTTTTTAGCATTCAGAGTCTATAGTTTTCACCATCAACCCTTCAGCTTGACACACATTTGTGTCAGAATGCTGTTTCCTCCATGCCTGGAAACATCTGGAAAGTCCCCTTGCTGTATGGATTAATGAAGGATGTCATTCTCTTCCTTCCTCACCCTCTGTCTGCATGGGCTTTCCTTAGTCATTAGAAAACTAGAAGTCTTGATTTTAACATTTGTACAGTCATCAACTCTAGATTTTTTTATACTTGCCTTTTTGATGAATCCATGGCTCTCTCCTCCTCTATTTATTCCTCTAGAATTTGTATTAGTTTATATTTTCACTATTTATCAAACATTTCACTCCTTGAGTTGCAAGTGTTGACAAATCCACACCTCCCCTGACCTTCTAGTATGGGGGTTTTGGATGTACATTTTCATCAGTTCCCTTTTCCACCCTCTTTTTTGTTTATTTGTTTGCTTTTTAAATTTTGTACTATTACAAAAAGCTAGGATCTTTGAATAGGAATGATGGTAGGTAACCAAAGTTACAACTTTTTGTTTTATTTCTGTAAATACAGAAAATGCAAGCACCCATAGTTTTCATTATTTTCCTGTTAGAAAGATAGCTATTCAGATGTGGATAACAGAACACTCTGTGGAATAGCATGATTACTAAATATTGAAAATAAAAGTTTATTGCTATATATGAGGATAAGAATTACTAAATTCTTAGCAAAAAATCAATTGATATACCTTCTATTTAAAACATAGTATCTATTTATATTCACCATAATTCTCAAATTTATTCATTACAATGTATATTTATCTGAACTTTTATTCTTTTTTCACAAGGTTTAACCTAAATTATATCATGTGAAATTTGGAGTGATGTTAAAATTTTTAAATAATTCTGTCTTTTGAATACAATCTAAAGCCATGGATTACAAAGTGTGATAGTATCTTCTGAATGCACAGTATCCCATTATCAAGGCTGGCTAGTGAAGAGATAGTGTTTCTTAGCGTTGATAAACAATGATACTAAATGCGTTTGAAGCTGATGTGCCATTATTCCTTGATAATTATGAAAATTGGTTGTTCTTTCATATCTCTGAGAATTAATATTTATTCAGTAGTAAATCTAAAATTATCTAGACTATAAGAACTGGAATGTTATATCAGATAAACTACTAACTGAATAAATTTCCTATTCCTTTTGGCAAGACTTTAATTTTTTAAGACAGTTTTAAGTCCATGAATACAACATTCTGCCAGAGCAAATATGGAGATGTGCTATTGTTCACAAAAGTGCTAAGCACCTCTGCCTGGGACTTCATGTACCCTTCTAATTGAGTGCTCATACACTGTTTCATCAGCTTGGAGATTCTAAATGAAGAGTCATAAGTACGACATACAAGATTTATTCATAGGAAATTATTTTAGCGCTACCTCTGTATTTATAGATGTAAAAGCACATGACTCTGTAAACATAACTTCACAAAGTGGAAGGTTTCAGCTCTAATTTTGGGTTTTCCTCTTTATTGGTGCATTATTACTCTTACCACGTATTTTAAAATGTGAAACTAATTTAACCAGAAACATGACATTTGTTCAGAACAGAAATACTTGTAATAGCATCTAGTTTCATATAGTGTACATTTAATGATAAATTATCATAAATTGACTGAGAAAATATGCATTTCAAACAAACCATTTGACTTAACTTTGGAAAATAATTTTAAAATTTCAAAGGTTTTAAAGTTGAATTTGTAACTCAACAAGCCTAATTAGCAAACACATGGGACAATTTTTTTATACAATCTGCCTATCTGAAATGCTTAAGATTGAAGGTTATTTCTACAGTAGTAATGTTTTTTGGCATGATGAGAAATATCCCTGTCCAGTTCTTAAGAATTAATAACTTATATCCATGTACATTATGATCAACTTAGAAAACTCTGAGACTATCTTCTCATTTCACACAGGCCAGTATTCTTCATTTAGCAGTGGAGTTTAATTAACCACAGCCTTAATTATTTCACCTCTAGCTTAGAATCCAGTGCCTACCCTGGCTATAGCTCATTAAGCTACATGAATATTTATTGAAATGTGCAATTAAGCCTCAGAAATATTGAAGGGTTCCTATTCTTCCCAGTTCTTCATGTCCGATGTCATTCCATTACATATTTTCTCTTTAAATTTCTCCTCCACTCACTAATTCACTAATTTCTCTTCCTCCTCCTCCTCCTCCTCCTCCTCCTGCTCCTCCTCTTTTTCCTCCTCCTGCTTCTTCTCCTCCCTCTTCTTATTCCATTTCTCCTTCTGCTCCTCCCTCTCCTCTTCCTTTGTTCCTCCTTCTTAATTTATTCTTATGTTTCCTCCTCCTGCTTCTTCTCCTCCCTCTTCTTATTCCAATTCTCCTTCTTCTCCTCCCTCTCCTCTTCCTTTCTTCCTCCTTCTTAATTTATTCTTATGCATAGTTTAAGACCATGTGCACCCTTCTCCAGTCAATATTCCTCTACGGTGTCTGAGTCTAGGGGTATTAGTGTGCTCCTATTACTCTTTCTTGTCTTATTCATTCCTTCCTACTTGTTTTGGTAAGTAATAAGTTGCTCGTGGATATGTTCTTTGTCTTCACATACTTACCACCCCAGTACAGAGCAAAGAGGCAAGTTCATAGTACACACTCCATAAATGCTTGCTAAGTTTATGGATTTTGCTTGTGTGTTTGTCTCTAAGATTACTTTTCATTTCATTTATTTTTCCCTTTTCTTTTCTAGCCTAGGATAGCGTTAAACTTGCTATGTAGGAGAGGAGGATGACCTTGACTCCTAATCCTCTTGCTTCTACCTCCTAAAACCTGAGGTTGCAGTTGTGTATCACTACATTTGTCCGCAATTTTTTATTGACTGGATTATAACTACTTCTCTAAGGCTTTACAGAAAGGCTTTTTTGCATAAAGTGATTTCTTTAAGTCATTTTTCTATTTCTTCTTCCATTTGTCTGTTTCCACTTCTTTTTTCATCCTTCCCTCCCCTTCATATCTTACTTTGTATTTTTCTAATCTTTCAAACATCAGAGTAGCAAGTGTTTTAGCTATTTCTTAATCTTTCATTACTAGATTTTCTTTCTGCCTTTTATTTCTTCTCTTAAAGTCAGTCTTGCTAGGTTTGCATCATTAATATATCTCCTTGAACTTCTCTATTAGATCAACTACACTGGTAGACCTCTCCTGTTGCATTATTTTTGAACACTGATAGTCACATGAGCCAGCCTGAGTAATCTCATGCAGTCATGAATTCACTTTAAGATGCAGACATCTTGGGTTTCACCTTTGTACTGACATTCTAATTCCAAAACTATTATGCAATGCAATTCTCATGTAAGCATGCCTAGAATAACAAACTCTGGTGTGGTCCCCTTGTGTGGCTTCAGCCAGCTCTGTGATTCTGCCTGAGGCCCTTGTTCTTTGCTGTTCTATATCCATGGCTTTTCTTTATGGCAGGACTGTAGAGTAGCTCATACATCATGATGAAGAGTTTTACATACTTTCTGTTAGGAACAGTTGTTGATATAAATATCTTACACTTATATGTTTGCTTTAAGCTCAAATGACTACATAGAAACCCAACAGTAAACTCAATCCAGTTCTAGGTAACTGATCTTTCAGACTTTTCTTCCAATCTGTCTTTAACAGCATGTGAATTTGCACATTTATATTTTTAAATGTACAAAACCAAAATATTTTATTTACGCCTTTGCTGAAATATCATTCTCCACTATTTTTGATTCTAACATTCTAATTTTAATGACAAACTCCTCTAGACCTCTTCTTGTTGTCCCTAGTTTCCTTCTTTTTTATTTGTATTATTTCAACATATAGTTTCTTTCATTCTTAATTCTATTATCCATTGTGTGTGCAGCCCTGTTAAAATAGAAGTTACACAAGGGGCAGTTTATTTTTATTCATTTTTACTCACTAATATTCAAAACACTTACAGTATCTGGCACTTATAGTATCTGACACATATAGCTAAATTTTATTTTATTAATGAATTGTAAGTGGATGGGCAAATGGGAGCATGCTCAGATCATTCTACAGAATAAATATCTATGCTTTTTACATTCTTCTAACAGAACATTGAAAATGTATTTAGCTCTTTCCAACTTCAAGCATGACTAGTTTCAAAGGATATTTATATTTGGTGTTACCCTGTTGGGATGCCATCATATTTTAAAATTAAGTATGACCTTGCACATGCTCAGCATGAGTTCCTGGGTTTTGATTATTAACCACTGGATGGTTTCCAGCATTCCAAAGCACTGACCTGTCGTTACCATGTGAATATTTTATGAATAGTCCCTGCATTACCTATTTCTCAGAATAGCCAACTCTTAGCTGTCCCTTCTGACTGGGTTCATTATTTATTTCTGAAATTTGTATTCACTCACTGAGTACATATGATAGTGACTAGAAACAATGTGGGAAAGTTATGAAAAACTACCGTGAACTGACTTCAAAAAAGCGTGAAGATGGCTAGACTCCATTGTTAGAATGCTTGCCTTGCATGCCTGGGACCCTGGGTTCCATCCTCAGAACCACCAAAGAGGAAAAAAGAAAGGACAAAAATAATAATAAAAAAAAAACCTGTCCAGCAAAGCATTTGAAAGTGATTACTAATAGAAAATACAATCTTTATTTTATGTGATCCACTTACTATAATCTTTATTGAAATATTTCTGATGTGGATTTAAAAAGAAAGCAGGAAACTACCTGAGATCTGCACCAAAAATGAGGGTTAAGGAAGATATCCTGAGATCAGTATAAGGGTCTTGGGTCAACTGTACCAAATGCAGAGATGGTGTCTCAAAGCTTGTGCTCTAAGTGGTTTTGAGGGGAAA
>JADRCD010124315.1:0-12546 GCA_019843815.1 Montemys delectorum
TTATGTATGAGTTATGGTTCTTAACCAGTTTGATTACCTAGCAAGTCTTGATAAACCTGGTACTTGCTATTGTGTTGCTGTTGTAGGAAATAGAATGTGTCACCTGTCATCTGCATAGCACACGCATCCCTTCCATCCCAGTCTTTCTGCCTTCTGGAGGCCGACTACGTAAACATACTCAGACAACCAGAAAACCATGTGGCGCAGTACAAAATAGTTTGCTAAAGATATGTAGCTTTAGAGTTGGCAGAAGGAGAATTCAGAGCAAGGCCTTGGTGGGACAATTAGGTCTTTAAAAAAAAAAGGGGGGTGGTAAGATTTAGAAGGTATTGGTAATAGGGCGGGTAGGTAACAGGGAAGGGGGCTTGCCCCAACAGTGGTAGGGCTGTGTTCTTTGATGTCATGCTGCAAAACTTCCCAAACATGAAATATTGAATGAGAACATATACTTGTACATAGGTAAGTCTTTTATGTAAACAACTTGTCTTTGTGTAGCCCGTTTCAGTGCTAAGGGTTCTCAATCAAATAGTCTGGTCTTGGACAAAGCTCTCAATCTCTGAATTCTTTTTTTTTTTTCCCTGTAATGAGGGCAATCCTACTGTTGTGGATATAAGCTATTAACGTAATACCTGACACCAAGCAAATGCTCCTTTACTACGGATTTTATTTCTAAGAGCAGCTGCTTCACTAGTTCTCTAGAACTAAACTTTTGAGTTGGCATCTACTATTTTCATTACTATTGCTTCAAAATCGGCCAGCCAGAGTAAGAGCCTTTCATTATGCTTGTGGGACCTTGGGTCAGGAATTTGTAAAGGAATTTGTAGGATGTCTCATCCTTGGTGGCCTGGGCTTTAGCTGCATCGACTCAGAGGGAGGCCACAGGTCGAAAAACTTTCCTGTCAGTCTGGTGCCGGGCGGGGCTAGGAGGCTTTGGAGGGAGGCTAGGATCGTGGCTGTGGTCCTCTCAGGGCTCTTCACCTCCTGTGGTGGCTCAAGGCCAAGCACAAGTTCTCAGAACTTAGAAGCTGTACAGAACCATTTCTACGAACTCCATAGTTGTGAGGAGCCTGAAGCCCCAGGAGAGTCCAGCCCTCTGCAGAAATGCTGACGCCATACTGGAGAAAAGCACAGGTGGGGAGTGTGCGCATGAACATGCATTCTTCTGTGCTCACCAAGGAAGCAGAGCTTGGAGTTGCAAGATCCTGGGCAGTCTCTGCAGCAGCCACACACTGTGTCATCGTGGCAGGAAAGAGGAGCGTGCTGACAAAACCACCAAGGGTCCAGTTGGCTTCCTCTTTCATAGTTATTCTTATCCTGTTTATAGCTGGGTGTGACAGGGCTGAAGAGTCGGGCTGCCCCTGCTCAGTCAGAGCTAGGAAAGTGGGAGAAGGAAGCAGCACAGGAAGGTGAGTGAGGTGACTCTCCACCCATCCCTGCCCTCATTAAGACAGTGGCTGCTGGAAGTCACACTTCTGTTTCCCACTAGTGATGTCTGTGTTCAGCTGGGCTCAGGGCTCAAGCGCCAGCTGTGTTATCTAGACTTAATTTACACAAAATAGCAATGACTGTAGATGTCTAAACTGACATCTTTTGGAGCAGTTATATTTTAGGATGTGAGAGAGAGAGAGGAGGAGAGGGGACACATGCTGGGAGACTGAGCAGGGGAGCTGGCACTACTTTTCTGTTTGGATCACAAGCAGCTTTTTCTCAGCAGGGTGGGAGCCATGGGAAGGGCTACAGTGGCCAAGCAGATGAAAGTAAAGTCCCCATGGGAAGCTGGGGCTGGCCAGAGCCACTTTTCAAGGCTGATGAATTTTGACCTATAAATATATCAGTTCCCTATCTTGTCTCCTGCCTTCCAGCTCAGTAAGGCCAGGAAAATCCACATCATGCTGCTGAATCATATGGCAAGCCCAGGTGTGGCACCTGATGAAGGAGGCACACACTTTCTTTGTTTCTCATGCTTGGTCCACGTGTGCACGCTTCCCATGGCACATACCAGACCTAAGTTGGGAGCTGTGGATGAAAAAAATGAAATAAAAGGAGGACGGCTAGTCCTAAAATATGGAGATTTGCATTGTAGACATCAGGAGAAAGTGGGCAGAAGCAAGAGTCCAGGCTGAACATGACCAGCACACTGAACCAGACTATGAGAGGAGAGAGGGGAGGGAGAGCAAGAGAGGAGCCACCAACCAACAGAGGAAACCTGGGGCTAAGAGGCCAAGAGGGCGGCATAGCTAAAATGGCTGGGTTGCACAGGGATCAGATTGGGGGAAGGGAAGTGGAAGCCCAGCCCGCCAAGAGGGAGAGGTTTAGGGTAGGGGGTAGGGTAAGGAGAGCTGGGAGGAGCCACAGGTACTGAAGGATGCTGTTGAGAGCTGGCCAGCGTCAGCTTTGATACATTAATAGGCACCTCTAGCTATTGTCCTAGGTTTCTAACAGGATGGAAGGATGGAGTAAGGAAATTTGTTTCTTGTGAATGGTGTATAAACTGCTCCATGAGTGCTCCATGGCATTAAGGGAAGATTTTTATTGTAGACAAGAGAGGAGAGAGAGAAAGAGAGAGACAGAGAGACACACAGAGAGAGACACACATACAGAGAGAATGAGAATATGTAGCCTAGCAGGTTATAAGGAGAGTGAGCAGCTGGAGGAGGGAAGCCCACGAGCTGGAGGGAGTTTAGGACAAAGGAGGAGGTGAGAAGGGCTGGATGCTGGCATGGAGTTTGAAATGTGTAGCAGGGACTGTGGTACTGAGGGAGCCTGGTATGTGTTGGTATAGTTCTGGTATGCTAGTAGGCACCAAAGATAGCCATAGGTCCCTTCTGCCTTTTAGAATTTGGTGATATGGAATTCTTTTGGACCTGACAAGTGGAACCTCTCTGGTGGAGGAGTGCAAGAGGTTTCTTTCTGCATTGGGTGGGCAGTGAATAGTGTTTCTCCCCAGAGTTGGCTGAGACTGAGATTGCTGGTACATAGTAGAGCTGGAGTCCTGAGATCTGAGACTTGACACTTGCTTTTGAGTGTGTGTGTGTGTGTGTGTGTGTGTGTGTGTGTGTGTCAGCATTTGTCACTACTCTCAAGGCCCTTCCTCCTGTCCTAGGTTAGAGTCACTGGGTAAGACAACACTTTAGAAAACAGAACAGGTAATTTGATGGTGATTTATCATGGGTGGAGGGCAGTGGATCTTAATGGGAAGGGGTAGTGAGATAGGAATTGATAAAGCCACGGGGCCTTAGAGGTCAGTAGGGAATGAGAGATGAGTCAGTCTTGTCTTGTAGCCTAGGGTCTGAAGAACTGATGGGAGATGATTCTGGAAGTCAAGATGGAGGAGGTCCTGGATTGATAATGTATGTTTGATCCTTAGCTGTTGGAACATTGCAGGTTGCACACTCCCATCGTGTGAGTGACCTTCTCGTGGGAAAATCAGGCCTTCAGGGTCCTAGGAGTCCTTCTGCGATGTTCCTTCTTATGCTTGCATTTGTGAACATCTTAGATTTGGCGGCCAGTACAGCACTGATGTTCTGAGGGTTTGCATGGATTTGCCAGTAGAGCAGGTCATGTAGAGTTTGCAGGATCTGGCATACCACTCACAGCAAACCTCAGACCTCTCTAATGGCTTCAGCCCTCGTGTGAGAACCTTGTTTGTCCTGCCCACCAGCACTGTTCTTATTCAAGCTAATGTCTTGCCTTGACCCTACTGATTTTAGCACATACTTGTCCTGAGCAGTGCCTGGATGGCTAGAGAAATGTCTGCCAGCAAGCGTTTACCTCCGCACTGGGCAGACTGTCCTTCTGAAAGTCACAGACACTTTCTTTTAACCTAGGTAGAAAAAGCTGGTACAGAAAGTATTCAAGTAGTTTGCTTTTAGGCCAAGACCCCCAGAGTTCCGGGAGAAGGAGCTCTGGCCTCAGGAGCAGAAATGAGGGTCAGTAATAACTTTGGTAGTTTCTCTGTTAAATCTCTTCCTTTTCAAATGCAGGTTTTCTCTCTTTACCACATGAGTGAGAATCACCAATGCAGAAAGCCAACTGCAGGGGTAGTGTGTGTGTCCAGTGGGGGTGGTGTGTCCAGCGGGGGTGGTGTGTGTGTCCAGTGGGGGTGGTGTGTCCAGTGGGGGTGGTGTGTGTGTCCAGCAGGGTTGTGAGCACTAGTTTGTTTAGATTCTAAACTTTAGAATTTTATATAATCTGAGACTGTCCTATGACAAGAAGATGGTCCCAGTGCTGTAGATAGACAGAGGGTATTGTAGAGACCATAACTGCTCAGTATCTGACCTGTGTGGGAGGAGCACTGTAGGATGCTAGGGCAGCACAGCCTGAGGTGCTGGAGTGACATTCCCTGCCTGGCTCTTCTTAGATGTGGAAAATACACTTCACTCTGAGTCCCAGCTTTCTCGTGGGTGAAATGGTGATGCTATGCAGGGATGCCAGAAAGAGTGGTCAAGCATCACATACAGGAAGCTGTGTAGTGTACCTGGGATACAGAAGGTGTGCAAGAAATAGTAGCCACTGCGACTATTAAGTGACTTAACATTTGATGTTAGTATAACTACATGTAGAAATGTGATGGGTTGGACAGCCTGGGTAAACATAAAGAAAGCCTGTCACCTGGGTTCCATTACACAGAGATCTCCAGGGTTAGCATTAGGCTCTATGTCTTTCAGATGCTTTTTTCCATGGCAGAAGACAGACAGACAGAATAGTCAAAATTTAAATTGAACTTTATTTTTACATACTACTGTTTTATTATAATGTAGCTATAATTAATACTAAATCACCAACTATATATTGTGTGTGTGTGTGTGTTTGTATTTGTATGTGTGGTTGCACATGCATGTCATGGTGCATGTATGTGTCAGGGATAACCTTGGGTGTCAGTCTTCACCTTCCACCTTATTTGAGACAGAGTCTCTGTTGTTGTTGTCCTGTATGGGCCAGGTCAGTTGGCCTGTGAGCTTGGGATCCTCCTAGCTCTGCCTCCCATCTTCCCATAGGAGCCTTGGGATTGCACGTGCTCGCGCTGTGTATCTCCCCTTGGCATGGGCTCTGGGAATTCAGACTCAGACCCTCTTACTTTCATAGCAAGTATATTCACCCACTGAGCCATCCTCCCCAGCCCCTACTATATCTTTTGGACATAATTTTTATTGTTGCCGTGTTGGGGTTGAAATCAGGGCCTTGTGCACACTAAACAAGTGCTGTACCACTGAGATACATATCTATCCCTGATAAAAGAATTTTAAGTAGCACATGGATGATTTAAGTTAAAAAAGCAAAGCCAGTCATTGTTGCTTGGGTATCTGTTTCACATCAATAACATAATTAATTAAATGTAAAGTTTAATATTGCAAAGTCTCTTTAAGGCAAAATAGAACTATAGCCAGACACAGTGACATGCACCTATATTCCCAGCTACTTGGGAGTCTGAGGCAGGAGGATTTTAGGAGCTGAAGAGTTAAAGGCTAGCCAGTGTTCCCTGGTTAACAGTAAAGTACCTTCTCAGAAAAGGATGAAAGAGAATGAGCACATCGATTCGTGCCTGTAATCCTAGTACTTAAGAGGCAGAAGTGTCAGGAGATCAAGGACATCCTTGGCTCATAGTGTGAGGTAAAGGCCAGCCAGGGACACATTGGGTTCCTTTTTCAACCAAAACCAAACCAAACCAAACCAAACCAAACCACACAAACAAACAGAAGGAAAGTTAGAAAGAACCAAAGCATATATGTAGCTTATAAGAGATAGCGAAGGTCTCTGGTTTTCTCCTGCTGGTTAAACATCTTTATAAATTCTAGTTCAGTTTCCTTTTCAACTCCCAGGGCTTAGCATGGTGCCTGCTTCATTTGAATTTTCAGTATACAGACTTTTTCATGCAAAAAAGGTTTATACCAAAACTTATTATAGATTGTGACATAATACTTTAAAAATATACACTGAAGCATGTGTTTCAGGTTGGTTCACTTCACAGCGGCACAGAGGGGCTCTGCACATCTCTGCACGTCTTGCTTGTCAGGACGCTGCTTTGGTTAGACGTGGAGCTTTAATCCACAGATGCTGTGGTTTGAATATGGAGTGTCCCTCACAGGCTCATGTGCTAGAACATTCAGTCCTCAGCTGGGGTGCTGTTTGGGGAGGCTCTGAAGCCTTTCGGACATAGAGTGTAGATGGCAGATACTGGACCACAGGGCTGGGGCTAGAGATGTATAACCTAGTCCTGGTTCCTGCCTGCACTCTGTTCTTCCTGAGTACTGATCCTGTGCCTTATGCTCCCACTGTCCTGGCTGCATCCCCTGAGCCAGGAGCCAGAGTAAACTTTCCCCCATGAAGATGTTTCTGTCCAGTATTCTGCCACAGCAATGGGGAAAGCCATGACCCAGAATGTTGGTCCTGAGAAACAGAGTTGTTATAGTGATGAGCCTGACTGTTTAGGTCCAGCCCCCTAGAGCTGATTTGTGGAGGAATGTGGAAGAGTTTGAAGCTGCCAGCGCCGATGCCATAGAATTCTGTAAGCAGAGCTTCATGGGGTGTTCAGGTGAACGCTCTGAAGACCAGAGTGTATACAGAAATGCAGACAGCAGACCAGTCTCGTGTTTTAGGGGGGAAAAAACTACTTTTGTGGTTAGTGTTTGTGTCAGTGGGACACAAGCTAGAGTCATCTGAGAAGAGGGAATGTCAGCTGAGAGAATGTCTCCATTAGATTGGCCAATAGAGGACTTGGCCCACAGTGGGTGGTGTTACCCAGGAGCAAGTGGTCCTGGATTATGTAAGGGAGCAAGCCACGAGAAGCAAGACAGTAAGCCAGTAAGCAGCACCCCTCCTCAGACTCTGTTTCGGTTCTTGCCTCTAGAGTCCCACCTTGATCTCCTGCCCTGCCTGTCCTTCCCGAGGGACTGTGAGCTGTAAGATATAGTAAAGCCTTCCTCCACTTGCTGTGTTTGGTCATGGTGTTTATCACAGCAGTAGAAACCTAACAGGGTTGGTGTGGCATCTCTGTCCTACTCACAACTCTGCAGGCTCTGGGGTGTGGTCCTGGCCTGATGGTCCTAGTTTCCTCTTGCAGGCCGCACAGTGTAGGAGTGGGTAAAGATCATGGGCCAAAGGCCCTCAGCTGCATGCCACTGCTAGTTAACTGTTAGTTAACACCAATACTTAACTGGCTGTCCTTGGACTGACTGCATTATGCTGTATGTCGACATGCCCTTCTGGAACTGTGTATCAGTGGATCCTGTTACTGTGCAGGGAGAGAGAACAACTGAGGTGACCAGCAGTGGGTCATAGGTGTTCAGGCTCTTCCTGTCAGTAATCCCTGGCCCTCCAGGATAGGCTGCCAGACCTATGGTGCTTCAGTGCGTTTCTGCTTGGATTTCAGTTTGCCTTCTCTCCCTGGCAGTGCTGACTCCAACCCTCTGCTTTAACCCTTGCAGCTCACTCTCATTTGTTAGCACTGCTGCAGTTGGAGGCCTAGGGACACCTGTGGATGGGAGAGGGCCTCTGAGCAGGCAGGTTAGCCAGTTAACTACCGGGATTAACTAACAGTTAACTACCGGGATTAACTAACAGTTAACTAGCAGTGATGTGTTAACTGCTGAATGGCTGTGTGCCTACAGAAAGCATGGCTGTTTCTTCTGGTTTTCACATGTGCATAGATGGTGGTGTATTGATGGAATGTGAACTCCCCTTAACTGTTCTCTTAGGGGATGGGCATGGTGGCACACACGTTTAATCCCAACACTCCAGAGACAGAGGCAGGCAGAGCTCTAAGAGTTCCAGGCCAGCCTGATCTACAGTATGAGTTCCAAGGTGCCCAGGGCTACACAGAGAAACCCTATCTCCAAAAACCCAAACCAAAAACGACAGCTACACAAGAGTGCCTTATTAGGGCTGCACACTAAGGCATGGTAACCTGGACCCTGGACTGAGGACTTGGTTATGTCTGGCTTCTGCTTTTCCTGTGGACCAGCCTGTGTGAATTCCAGGCTCCATATTTGAAAGTAGGCGTTTGTTGAGAGGATTAAAGATGATGGTGAGTGTAAATCACTCAGTGCAGACCTAGCACTGAGACCTTTAGCTGTGACTGGTTTCTCTAAGTCCGTGTACGCTCTAAGTTTAAGTTGCATCATAAAGACATTTTTCTAAAGTAGAAAGGACATAGTTTAAAAAATGAGAAACCAGGGGCTGGAGAGATGGTTCAGCAGCTAAGAGCACTAACTGCTGTTTCAGAGGTCCTGAGTTCAAATTCCAGCAACCACATGGTGGCTCACAACCATCCGTAATGAGATCTGATGCCCTCTTCTGGAGTGTCTGAAGACAGCTGCAGTGTACTTACATATAATAAATAAATAAATCTTTAAAAAAAAGAGAGAAACCATTAGTATAGCTTCTTCAGTGACTGGTGGAGGGTCCTAGAACAAGTATTTGCAGCTCAGTGCCTGAGGAGATTTAAAAGAAGCATTTCATGATTCTCTGATTGTGTCTGACTCAGTCAAGACACACTTTCATCAAGTACCCTGTGGTCTATGCAGGAGAGGCCACTACACTTCAGCTTTGCACCATCTCAGACCCAGGGAGAGATCATTGCATCAAGTACTCCGGCCTCGTACTTATCTGTTTGTCTGTCTGTTCCAAGAAGGGGTAGATCCTTAGTGCCCAAAGACTCCACTTTCTCCACCCTTCCATAGGTGAATGCTTGTGGGGAAGCCTAGTTTTGCTGGCTATGCAGGTGGAACTTGGTGCGACTCTGCTGACATGAATCCGACCAGGGCCTCATACTGGCATCTCCTTGCCTCGCTCAGGCAGCGCCACACCTCTGCTGGAGCCTGGAGTCAGGGAGTCTAGGCAGTGAATCATTTGCCCAGTAAGCAAGTCTGGTCTCTCTTGGCTATGCCTAAAGGGATAGAGTGGGCAGAGGGCCAGGACCGGGAGAGGCTGGGGGATGTGTCCTGGCTGTGCTGTGTGCCTGGTAGTGGGCCCTGGCCAGGCTCCCTTGTTCGGTTTTTGCTGAGTCAGTGCAGACAGGTCCCTCCATGTTATTAGCAGCTGCTCTGTGGGTACTCATGGCTTCTGGGTGTGACTGGCACTCTAGCTTACCCCTCTTCTTCCCTTGGAGACATTGTGGTGCAGGAATGAAATGTCTCAAATGTCAAGTTGGGTGCCCTAAAGGCTGCAAGAGGTGAGGCCATGGGCTTGGGTGCCCTAAAGGCTGCAGAGGTGAGGCCATGGGCTTGGGTGCCCTAAAGGCTGCAGAAGTGAGGATATGGGCTTGGGTGCCCTAAAGGCTGCAGAGGTGAGGATATGGGCTTGGGTGCCCTAAAGGCTGCAGAGGTGAGGCCATGGGCTTTTTGCTTTCCCTCTGGCATAGAGTCCTTGCCCACCCCCACCCCACCCTCAACTCATCGTTACCCTTGAGTTTTGGGTTTTACCTTTCTTACCTCAAGACAGTTGGCAGAGCTTGACTGAGTCCTGGAAGACCGATGAAGCTTTCAGGGAATTATAGACTTTGAGAATGTCAGGTAGAGAAATGGATTCCTAGAGAGGATTTCATAGGGGCCACTAGGACCCACATCCTGGTCCATGCCTGTTGCTGTTTTCTTTTTTCTGCCTTGCTATGACTCAGAGATTGTTCTCCTGTAGGTAGAAGAGGCATTGATGCTGTGATGTGTCCTCCTCCCTCCCTCTCTTTCTTCCTGACCCTCCCTGTACTTCTCCTTCCCTCCCTGTACTTCTCCTTCCCTCCCTGTACTTCTCTTTCCCTCCTTGTACTTCTCTTTCCCTCTCTGTACTTCTCTTTCCCTCCCTGTACTTCTCCCTCCCTCCCTGTACTTCTCTTTCCCTCCCTTTTCTTCTCTTTCCCTCCCTCTCTCTCTCCCTCCTTCCTCTTTCCTTTCCTCTTTCTCCCTCCCTCTCTCTCTCCCCTCCCTCCTCTTTCCCTCCCTTTCTTCCTCCCTCTCTCTTCTTCTCTCTCCCTCTCTCTCCCTCCTTTTCTCTTTCTCTCCCTCTCCCTCCTCCTTTCCTTCTTCCTCTTCCTGTGGAAGATATGTGCCCACATGAGGAGAATGGCATCATGGATCCTCTTTGGCCTCATCTGGTACCAGCTCACAGCTCTCCTTCCTCTGTCACCGGGTCATTCCCACCATTTATTATTTTGAAGGAAATCACTAACACCCTATTGATGTTCGTGTAAATGTTTCAGTGTATACCTTTAAAACTTAAGTAGTCCATCTCTGAACACAAGCACAGCTTTGTGCTGAATCACAACAGATGAGCCTGACTCAGCAAAGTACCCTAGAGACTAAAGCACAGGCTGAAAAGCCCTTCAAGAAAAAAGAAAATGGCAGAAAACAGACAATAACAGGAGCAACCACTGCCCAGGAGCTTGTACTTCTCGCCCCAAAAAGAAAGGAGAAAATGAGGAAGAACTTTTAGAACTTAGAAAACCATGACAGGGATAAACACCTAGCCCTGGGTCAGAAGACATAGCCACAAAGCTCAGCAAGGCAGAACAAAGAGGATGAAAAGAGTACATGAGGGAAGAGAAGGGACTGGAGCCACTGTGGAAAGACCTTAGAGCCCGAAGGAGCCTGTCGGGGAGACGGAAGGCTGGAACATGACCCTTGAGACCAACATGGAGAGAGCTGCTTCCTGCAGCTCACCTTTAACTTGCACTTGCTTACTGTAGCATGAGTACATCTGCACACACATGCATACACCACACACACACACACACACACACACACACACACACACACACACAGATAAATACAAATTTTTATTTTTAAAACTGGAGTACTAGTCCATAAAGCCCATTATAAAGTAGTAGGTCATAGACCTTTGGGCTTTGGGATGTGAGGCCTGACTGATAAGTGGGTGCTAAGAGCAGGATTTGAAAAGTTGTAGCTCAGTTTCAGGGCTGTAACTTGAGGACTCACTGCCATTTGATCCTCTGCAGTGAGCATCGTGCGTGCCCTCCTTACTGTGGTGGACTGAGGTGGATCCTTTGAATAATTCTTCCTGAGGTGGATTCTTTCAGGTATCATGGCCATGGGGTGCCTAAGTAACTGGTGCAGACATCCCAGGCTGAATCTCCAAATTATCCCTTCTGTAGCCCACAGCCCACATTGCACCAGTATGTCAACCACTGGGGAACCCCTGGCTGAGGTGTTACTTTCTCTGACTCTGCTCCCCCCTGCATAATCATCTCCCAATACCTTTGAAAATTAACATTTTTAAAAGCATAGACAGAGAAAGTGCACAGGTACACCTCAGTCAGTAACTGACCAGGTACGAGGGAGTTCTTGGCAAGAGCCTGGCCATGTGCAAAGTCCCCGGAGCAGTACGTCATGGATTCTAGAAGAAAATGAGAGTTTTACCCTCTAGGGGTCGGATTCCATGCCACTCTAGAAAAGAAGCTAGACACTCATGCCCCAGCAGGGAGTGTTTAGATGGACGAGCGGTTGGATTGTGTGCAGTGGGCTTTGGCTGCCGAGGAAAAACTAGCTGTGGGCAGCAGAGAGGACAAGCTAGTCAGCTGTCGCACTGAGGAAACCAAGTTGAGCCTGAAAACCAGAATGTCTTCCAGGCCCTGGATCACATAGCGCAAGATGGAGAACAAGGCTGTGGGCTGAGAGATGTGGACTCTGCTCCTGTCCTCCTTACATCTCTTTTGACATGAATGAAACAGGGAGTGGCATCCTCCCACTTCTTAGAGACAACTAAAGGACTCAGAAAGATGATGTCAGGAAGCAGCCAAGTTCAGTTACCCAGCATTTGATCCAAATTGAGCAGCTGTCCTTCTATGTAGTGTACACCAGGAATTTATTACAGTGGAATATTATTAGCCATGAAAAGGAATGTGGTACTAATAAAAGCTATAACCCGACAAGCCTGGAAACATTAAGGAAGTGAGACAGATCATACTGTAGCTTTCTGTTTTCTGAAGTCTTCACTATGGGGTCAAAGCAGATTGGGGGTGTAGGGCCTGGGAGGGGAGAAGAATGGGGGCGTATTTGCTTAGTGGTTACAGGACTTCCTTTTGGGTGATGAAAATGGCCCGGAACAGGTAGAGGTGGTCTACTGGATGTTGGCTGTACAATGCTTGGTTGTTTCATATTTCATCTCAACTAACTCGTACAAGAGCAATGTAAAGGGAAGCTTTCAGAAGCCCTGGTGCTGGGAAGGCCAGTCCTTCAGAACACTAGGACCTGATACTGCCTGCTGAGGTAGCAACTGGTTTCAGTTTATAGTCCCTCTCTGTTGATGAGGGTTGGTCTCTAGGTCATGGAGTACACAAAGGGCAAGGTCAGCTGAGTCTGAGGTGGGTGGGACAATGGTGAGCAGATGAGACTGACCTATAGCTAGCTGTATACCCCATGCAGACAGACAGTCCATGGCTGAGCCTTTTTTTTTTTTTTTTTTTTTTTTTTTTTTGGTTTTTCGAGACAGGGTTTCTCTGTGTAGCCCTGGCTATCTGGAACTCACTCTGTAGATCAGGCTGGCCTTGAACTCAGAAATCCACCTGCCTCTGCCTCCCAAGTGCTAGGATTAAAGGCA
>JADRCD010124317.1:0-11306 GCA_019843815.1 Montemys delectorum
CGCGGCCGCAGCCGGCCCGGCCCGTTCGCCGCCCCGGCCGGGCCGGCTTTCCGAGCGCTCCATGCGGCCGGCCCTGCGGTCTCCCGGCGCCCTGCCTGCGGCTGCCGGCGGAACGGATCCGTAGCGTGGTCCCTGCGCGCCACCCCAGGCCCTTCGGTCCGCGCCGGGTTCGGCTCTTGGCCCCGCGAACTCCCGGGCAGATGGTTTCGGAGACCCGGACTGGGAGCCCGCGGGCGAGATGGCGAGGGAAGGGCCGAGGGTCGCGGGGTTGGGGATAGTCCAAGCCGGCCCTGCCTTCCCCGCGGTCCCGGGTCCCGAGTTCTGAGTTTGGGGATAGTCAAGAGAAGCGCCCTGGGATGGCGGACCTGGGGCAACTCCACTCTCGGGTCGGACCTCACAGCGGCATGGCAGCCCTCGCGCCTCCAGCTAGACGAGTCACAGTTTTATTTGCTTCTGTAGAGACAGGTGGATAAACAGAAATAGCCCACCTCCTTTTATGTTTTTTTTTAATACTCTCCCCCCTCACCTTGCAACAACGGAGAGCTAGGCACTGGGCCAATCAGTTCACCCTATCTTCTCCTTATGTACATTCTTTAATCCACATAATCCGTTCAGACTGACATTATTAATCCCACTTTACAGATAAGGAAACTGAGGCACACAAAGTTTAAATAATTTTCCTTAAGCTACACAATTTAGCAGGCCTCAGATTTGGCAGCGCTTCACTCCAAGCTACTTACAATAATATACCAGCCAGAGCCCTTCCCTCCCTGGGTTCCTGCCCTAGAAAACGGCTGTGCTACTTGGCGGAGGTCGACAATCTGCTTGAGCTGAGAAAAAAGAGGGGGAAATGGGCCAAGATCTTCCCAGGCTGGGTTGTTCCAAGGTCGCCAGCAGCCTCTACACATCCCTTCTTGCTCTCTGTGAGATAACCTGGCTACATGATCCTATCCTGGCCTCTTCCTGTGTGTCTTTAACACGGTTCCTGTACTGTCCTAGAAACAAATGCCACCAAGCACTCACTTCTAAGAAGCACTATCCTAAGCTGGCTCCATAGGCAGCTCTCCATCTACAAATGTGATAGCCAGGCACCTCTTCTGTATCCTGGGTTATGCTTTTTCAAAGGACAGAATTTAGGCCCAGTGAGGTTACATCATATTCTAAGGAGGCACGAGTAGTAGCACCTGGCTGTAATCCTCAAACTGGGGAGGCTGCAGCAGGAGAATAGCCACAAGTTTAAGGCTAGCCAAAGCTACATATAAAAGACTTTGTCTCAAAACCCCCAAAGAAATATACATACGCACATACACAACACACATGTATCCCTAAAGTCATTTGTGTGGAAAGCCATCCAGCAAAGTTGGGCTCAAATCCCTGTGGTACTATTTTGCAGTGTGCCAACCTTAAATGCTCAGAGCCCCGATTTATCCCTCTGAAAATGGAGAAGTGTATGAAGTTAATTGAATCTTTTATTTGAGCATCCTTTAAAACACTGCAGGCATGGGATCTCTAAAAGTTGGGAGGTAGGGTCTATAAGTCTTTCTGGCTCCTCCCAGATTGTGGGCTTTCCCTTAGAAGGAGCTGAGAAGTGTGGGGACCACTGTGGGGTAGCCCCTAGCAGCACCACCACAGGCACATTTGGGAGAACAATACTCCTGTGGTGAGACTGAGGCAGGAAGTGAGTCAGAGACTTTCCTTAGGCTATGAGCAACAACGTCACCCATTTAGGGGAAACAGGGACAGGGTTGGCCCTATCTAGCAAGGGAGTCCCCTAGTGCCCCTCCCAGTCGTCCTGTGATCTAAAAGTTTACTCCAGAAGGGTGTGATTTCACCCTTCCTTGGAGGCTGGCTCAGAGGAGTCTCCGTGGGCCTTTGGAGGGAAGAACTAGCCAGAACCCTAAAGGCTGCACCCAGGCACCACTATCTTCTGCCAGCCTCCCCGATGCCTTGCCCTGAGTGGGAAGCAGTCAGCCGGGCCTGCTTAAGGGACAGGGCCGTGTGAAGGCCCCAAGCAGGTGAGCAGCTGCCCCGCTAACCGCCACAGCTGCCTACACTTTGCTTCTCTCAAATCTCGACGGTCGCATAGACTGCATTTGCAATAATTCTGCTGACAAGAATCTCAAAGTCTTTCTCGTTAGAGGGAGAATCTCTCATCTTCCTGCAGCCAGTCTGATAGGAAGATACTGCACTCTTTATCATCCTTACCATTGGCCTGAAGCCTAAGGGTCAGGAACCTCTAACCTCATAGAAGACGTGAGTCTTCTATGGTGACACTTACCAATTTTTCAGAATCCTTAGTACTCAGAGTCTAAGATGGGTGAAGTGGGGCCATCTGGACCCGGGGGAGGGGGGAGGGGGAGGAAGGGCCAGCCAGATCTCTCTTTACTCTTAGATTTGCAGCTGATCCGTAAGTAACCACAGAGAGCTTTGGTGCTAAAATCCAGTCCCCTTTGTACCCTTGAGGAACTGTGAGGGTCTCTATCTTTCAAACCTCTCCCTAACCAGAGGCACCCAGAAACTTCAGCAGTAACCACCTTTTGTTTAAATCACTGCATACACAGCATGTGTGTGTAAAGGGATAGAGAGCTTTCTCCTTCCTTCCTCTCTCCCACCTTCCATCCTTCCCTCTCTCCCTCTCTTCTTTCTTTCTTTCTTTCTTTCTTTCTTTCTTTCTTTATCTTCAGGAATGTCTCCACAGCTCCTATAACACATCAATGAAAGCTTCAGGTCATGCAAAACTGAGTAAAGCATGCTCATACATCACCATCTAGCTCCAGAGAATCCAAGATCCATCCTGCCTCCCTCTGCTTCCCTGTTGGCTGTGGTGCCCCGTGAGGCTCCTGTCACTCAGGCGGTAACTTTCCAGTTCTGGCTAAACCACTTTGGGCAAAAACCCTTTATATGACAGGCCAAGTGGTGTCTGTAGGTGGGGGGAGGAGCTTCAAGTTAGAAGTGATTTGGCAGTGACATATCTGGTCACGTTGGAACTGGATCCCAACGTGACCAGGCCTTCTCATTTTCTCATTTATTGGGGTGGGTCTGCACTTACCTTTACCGCAGGCTCCTCTGCATCCTGGTCACTTGATGGTTTAATGGCTTCCTTTGGCCAGCTGCAAATCTTCAGCTTTACCTTTTGTGCCAATGAGTGCTACCCACAATTAGGCACCTAATAAATACTTTGGGTGCAATCCTGTTTGCCAGGGATTTGCTGAATACTTGCTAGGTGCTGGGTCCCCAGTGCCTCTGTACTACTTCCCTTAGGGCTTGTCCACAGGAGGCCAGAGTTGCCTCTGACCAGAGACTGCAGCAGGATCCTTAACCTTTGTGCCTCACTACCCCAAGCAGTCCACTGCTCTCCCTTCCCTCTCCCAGATGGTCGCCACCACTTGATGCTGAGGTTCCCACCGGTGTACTCTCCCACACAGAGTTTCTCTACTTCAACACTATTGACACCTTGGGCAGATTAGTCTCCATGGTGGGCACTGTCCCATAGTAACAACTCCCCAAGTTCCTAGACTTTGTTAAATCCCTTCCAGTGACAAAATCCTGGGGAGAACTCTGATCCACAGGATGGTATAAAAAAGGTGAAGGTGGCAGTGCCAGTCTGGAGGTATCAGAAGCTGTTGTCGGCTGGGAACCCAGCCGACTCTCAAACGCCAAGCCACCTGTATGGCAATATGACAACAAGCCATTTAGTGTTCAGAGCAAACGATGTTTCCCATCTTCATGGCATCGATTTCAAAATGTTAATGACAAGGTGAACCAAGGATTACACTCTGTTGACTAAAGTGGGGAAATGGGAGAGAGATTTTAGCATTACACATGTGTTTAGAAAGCAGATCTATGGTTGCTTGGGGAAGTGGGTAGGGAGGGGTGGCAGGAAGCCTTGGTGATGATGGACATGTTCCTTATCTTGATTGTGGTGATATTTTCCTGAATGTGTACATGTGTCAAAACATATTAAGTTGTATACTTTAAATATATGCAGTTTACATAGTGTGTCAATTATACTTCAATAAAGCTGATTTTGGTTGTTTACTGCTTCAGTGTTTCATAGGCATTATTCTGAAAATTCACTTATGGAGCCCCATTATTTCTTCACTTTACATCCTGGCCATGCCCACCCCCTAACCCCAGTCCCACCCTTATGAATCCCTCCTCCCAATTACCACTTCATTTTCTCCTCAGAGAAGGGGAAGCTCCCCCACCCCCAAGCCCTTGGGTATCATCCCACCCTGGGACATCTAGTCCCAGCAGAACTCAGCACATCCTCTCCCACTGAGGTTCAGCGGGGGCAGTTCAGTTAGGGGATCCAATGGCAGGGCATAGAGTCTGGGTTGCTCTGCCCTCATGCTCTAGTTGTTAGGGGACCCACATGAAGACCAAGCACATCTGCTACATATGTGCAGGGCGGGGGGGTGGGGGGACTAGGTCCAGCCCATGCGTGCTCCTTGGTCAGGGCTCTGTGAGCCCCCAGGGG
The DNA here is from genome assembly GCA_019843815.1 of Montemys delectorum. NCBI lineage: Eukaryota > Metazoa > Chordata > Mammalia > Rodentia > Muridae > Montemys > Montemys delectorum. The sequence goes on from JADRCD010124317.1 coordinate 4,481, forward strand.
CCCAGGTTAGTTGACTCTGTAGGTGACTCTGGTGGTGTCCTTACCCCCACCCCAGCTCACTCAATTCTATCTCCCACTCTTCCACAAGACTCCCAGCGCACCATCAATGTTTGACTATGGATCTCTGTATCTACTTTGATACGCTTGCTGGATGAAGTCTCCCAGGAGACATCCACACTAGGCTCCTGCCTGGAGGTTCCTTGTTCCTTGGGCCCATGGGAGGCCAGCAGAGTGGTGATGGAGTACCCCATTCTTTAACTATACTACAAACGAAGTTACTGCATTACCAAAAATAGATAAAGATAACTTTCGTGATGGACTACACTTATAACCCCAGCCCTCAGAGATGCTTGCTTTAGGTTGGAGACCAGGCTGGACTGCATAGTAAGACCCTTCTAAAATCAGATAAAACTTGCTCATGCTGTAATCCCAGCACTCGGGAGAAGGAGGCAGAGGGGTCAGGAGTTGAGGTCAGCTGCAGCTATAAGCAAGCTTGAGATCAGCCTGGACTACTTGAGACTCTGTCTCCAAAGAAGGCAGGGAGGGGTAGGGGGTAGGTTCAGGGCTGACCTAAGGAAGAGAGCACAAGGGTGTAGAGAACAGCTGGCTCGGGGTTCATGGAGAAGTTGTCCGGTCTCCGGCTCAGGGAAGCTTAGTCCTGTCAGATGACATCAGACGCCTCTGGAACAACATTATCAGGGACTCGAGAATAAAACAATGAATGTAGTATGGGTAGCCAAGAAAGAAACAGACGACTCTGGAAATTACAGGTTGCTCCACCAACTTTAATCCTTAAGCCAAACACTGCAAGGGAAAGTCAGCTAATACCTGGGGAAGGGTGGTGCTTTCTCCGCATGGCAGATACACCTGGGGAGCAGAGCCCAGCACTCTGTGCCAGCCTGCTCCTTACAGGCTGCTGCCTGCCTGAGGGGCTGCACTCGGCACACACACCCGAGAGGCCCAGGAAGGAGACCGGTGTGGCAGACCCGGGGCCTCTGCTAGGGCATTAGGTGCCATTGAGCCACTGGAGACCCCAAGGTCCTAAAGAGCTCTGAACAGACTAAGTGGTTCACTCATCTCTCAGGCTAGTTAGGTTAGTTGCTGTGATGAAATGCTGACCAAGAGGAACTTGGAAGGGGACACATTCTTCTTTGTCTTTTGCTTTGCCATAAGTACAGCCCTGAGGGAGCCAAGGCAGGAACTCGAATAGGAGCCCGGAGGCACGGGAAATGAAGTCGAGCTCACAGACAAGTGTTGCTCGATTATTGGTTTGCTCAGCTACCTTCCTAGTATAGACCAGGTGCTCAGGATGGCACCCCAGGCTCAGCTGCAGGCTGGGCCTTCCGACATCAGTTAGCAATTAGGAAAATGCCTACCAACATGCCTACAGGCCGAGCGAATGGAGGCAAGTTCTCATTTGAGGATCCCTCTTCCCAAGTGGACATCTGACACTAACCAAGACTTCGATTGAGACCTTCAGATGCCAGACTTCGTCTAGAGTCTCAGCTGTGGGGAGGGAGACTGGCAATAGGTAAAACAGGGAAGTCCTGATCACCATGCACCATCTGGAAGACAACAGAGGGACTAGAGATGTGTCTCTGTGGTAGAGAGAGCACTTGCCACCACGTACAGGCCCCCAGTTTGATCTCTAGGACTTTGCTAGCGTGGTGTACACACCTGTAATCCCAGCACTCAGGAAACCGAGGCAAGAGGAGTCTAAGTTCAAAGTTAGCCTGGGCTTTATAGTGTGACCCTGTCTCAAAGTCATTATCATTACCATCGCCATCACCATCACCACCACCACCACCACCACTACCACCACCACCACCATCATCATCATCATCATGTGGATCTCCTTTGGGAAGAGTCATTGCCTCTGGGGTGTCAGAGAAGGCCTATGAGCACAAAAGGTCTTTCAGCCAAGTCTCAAAACAGAAGCAGAGTGGAAGGCTCCAGAGGAAGAACAAGTGGAGGGAGGCTCAAGAACTTGGTTTGGGAAACAGACACTTGGGAGAGAGAGATGAGAGGGTGACACGATCACAGAGCACACGATGGGCACAACCTCGGTGCCAAATTCAGTGCTCAGAGTAATGGACAATTCTTATAGAATTTCATTAATTTGCCCTATTTATTTTTACAGTCTTACTATGTAGGCAAGGTTGGTCTGGAACTCACTAAGTACCCCAGGGTGGCTTTAAACACACTCATATGCTCCCTTTTTAAAATAAAAAGTCCATCTGAGGCTGGGCATGGTGGCATACACCTTTAATTCCAGCACTTGATAGGGAGAGGCAGTTGAATCTCTGTGAGTTCAAGTCCAGCCTGCTTTATATAGTGAGTTCCAGATCAGCCAGGGCTATATTGAAAGACCCCATCTCAAACACACACACATACATACACACACCCATTTGTCCACTGTGGGGAGGCAAGAATAGGGACATCCCTGCACAGGAGGTACTATATAGGACCTCCTGACATGACATGGGATCTGGCTTGGGGAAGCCAAGTGAATCTTACCAGTGTGTAAGCAGGCATGTGGACTCTGAGGGGTCTGAGGTGGGTGGGAGCAGATGAAGAGGTTCTGTACACCCAAAATAGAGAATTGGTTCTGGGGCTGGAGAGATGGCTCAGCAGTTAAGAGCACTGACTGCTCTTCCAGAGGTCCTGAGTTCAAATCCCAGCAACCACATGGTGGCTCACAACCATCCATAATAAGATCTGATACCCTCTTCTGGGGTGTCTGAAGACAGCTACAATGTACTTACATATAACAAATAAGTCTTTTTTCCCCCTTTTTTTGGTTTTGCGAGACAGGGTTTCTCTGTGTAGCCCTGGATGTCCTGGAACTCACTCTGTAGACCAAGGTGGTCTTGAACTCAGAAATCCGCCTGCCTCTGCCTCCCAAGTGCTGGGATTAAAGGCGTGCGCCACCACCGCCTGGCAAGAAAGAACATCTTATAATCACACAGTTCGGTCCAGTAGGTAGGATCAGGTGCTTCTCCTAAATCACATCTCCTGTCATCTTTTGAAGGAGACAAAGAAATCTTTGAATTAACAGCCAGTGCTCACAGCCTTCGTTAGCTCACTGTGGAGACAGCATGCTCATACCCTACAATGATTGCCAGCGTGCTGCTGGCTGCACGCACAGCTAGTATTGTTCCCATTTCACAGGTTCTGAAACCCAGTCTAGAAATCTTCCCCAGAGAAGGTTAGGAAAAGGACTCAGGATTTGGATGGGGGAGAACGAAAGGGGACAGCCTACTCACTTGTACCATTCTGCCTTCTGCCTCTCTGAGGGCTGAGCTGTGGCTGAATCAGACCTAGTTCGTTTGAGGAGGCTCTGTGGGTGGCATAGCTGTGGTTCACACTTGACTTTCCTGGATCAGTCTTGCTCACCTGTGCTGTCTCAGTAGGTACACGCTGACTTTTCCGTAGTGTTCATTAATGAGTCACTGAGTGGCCTTTCTCCTGAACTTGGCAGAGGATGGTGTAGTGTGCCTGGGTATTCCTCTCAGGGGCTCAGTTTCCTCATGGTATTTTTCCCCACATGGTATTAACAGTACCAGCTTGTATCATGTTAACTAAGTGCTCCGAGGCATGGGGCCCTGCAGCCACCAAGGCTGCTGGGACTGTTGTGTTCTCCAGCTAGCTTGCTTAGAAAGCGCTCTCACCGTGGACTCTTCTACCTCGGCTGGCACCCAGGCCTTCCTCATAGTATTAGGAGCCTATGGTCTTTTTGTGGAGGGGAGGGGCCAGTCTTCTGGTGTGGCTGTCCGTGTTCAGCACTGCCTTTGGTGGTCCTGGCTCCCGGGTCTCTGCCATTGGTGTCTCTTTACCATTTGGCCAGCCACTTCCATCCTCCAGTTCTTCCCCCTGAGGCCAGAGATCAATAGTTGTATGAGACAGTACCTCTCAGCTTGACCCAGTATGGAACTTGTAGGCAAGGTTGCTGGGACACGTAGACCAAGCTGATTCAGACCATGGGGCCTTCCTGGCAGCTGTCAACCCAAGCTATGTCACTTGCGTGGAGGACAGGCAGGATCTAGAATTCATTAGAGGTACACTACTGGACAGGAGTCTCTGAGATGTCCCTGGTGGCCTTACTTCATAAGGACAGTGACTCTACCACCTCTTACATTGTGCTTGCTCAGTGGTTACATGGTCACATGGCCAGAGCAGGCCCCACCTTCCTGACTTTCTCTTGCCAATGCAGACTGTTCTAACCTGAACTTTGCACATGGCCTTAACACCATGGCTCTCAACCTTCCTAAAGCTAGGACCCTTTAATACAGTTCCTGATGTTGTGATGACCCCCCAACCATAAAATTACTTTCATTGCTACCTCATAACTGTAAATTTTCTACTGTTATGATTCATAATCTAAATATATGATATGCAGGGTATCTGATATGTGACTCTGCAAAAGGTTGGTTGACACTCTAGGGGTCTTGACCCACAGGTTCAAAACTACCACCTTAACAGACCCGCCCAGACACAGTAGGTTTTATCTTTGTTTTATGTAGCCCAGGCTATGTAACTATGCCTCAAACTTCACATGTAACTATAGATGACCTTGAGCTCCTCACCTTCTTGTCTCACCTCCAGAATCTGAGGTTACAGGCCATGGCCAGCTTAACATTGGTCCTTTTGATGCTGTGTACCTCTTTTCCTGTGTCTAGGTGACTGTGGTGCACTATGAGTAGATGAGCAATGACAGGCAGGTCAGAACACACAGGGACAGAGACGCAGCACCTGGCTGCTGCCACAGTCCTTCTGCATACCTCAGCAACGGTGTTCTTTGCATATTACTTATCCCTGCAATTTCTCTTTTTGTTTGCTTCTTTCTTTTCTAAGTCAGGTTTATTCTTTAGCCCAGGCTGGCCTGGAGCTCACTATGTAGCTGGAGTTAGCTTTGAACTCTTGACCCTCCTGCCTTAGCCTCCCTAGTGCTGGGATTATACACATGCATCACCATGCTTGGTTCTCCATTGTTTCATTTTGAAAACACACACACACACACACACACACACACACACACACCCCTATTTTTATACTTACCTTCTCATATAGGTTTCCTTATGTAGCAATCTATCTGCATCAGAGAGATGCCCATGATACACATGCAGACACAGAGTTGGGGCATTGCTCAATGGTAGAGCCCTTTCTGATGCTGTGTGCAGCCCTAGGTTTGAGGTCCCACATCACAGGAGTGTGTGAATGAATGAATGAATGAATGAATGAATGGAAACTGCAAACCCAGCACAATGCTAAGTGACTATGAGTTGAACGGAGCCAGATGATGCTCTCAGGCTGACACCAAATTGCTACTATTGGAGAGATGACCAATTAGAGCCTATCTTGCCTGAGAGTGACACGCCCACTGCACCTCGGGATGCTACCATGTGCTGCGGATGACTCAGTGCTCCCCCACATTTCCCTGTGAATTACTGTGGCTCTTCCATTTGCACAGTGGGCTGTCACATCCTTTGGGCCTCACTCCGCTTCAAAGCATCATTTACACGTTAAGTCCGCCTCTGCTCTCTCCTCGTTCGCCAGCAGCAATTAAAAAGGACTACTCCATGCCAGCACCATAATAGACATGAATCCAAACTTGGACAGGGAGATCCCGGGACGACAGTAAATCGTAAGGTGGTCACACTGACAGGACTGATAATGAACATAATTACAGTGCCTTACTTACCACTCAAGGTACCAAGCCTAGTGCCTCACACACAGGGCCTTATTTGATTTTAAAGACAAGGTTTTATATATCCTAGGCCCACCTTGAATTTTCTCTGCAAATGAGGATGATTTTGAACTATTGATCCTGCACTCCCTAAGCACTAGGAGTGCAAGTGTCCATTACCATGCCTGGCTTAAGTGACGCTGGGGATCAAACTTCATGCATGCTAGGCAAACACTGCCAACTGAGGTCCAACCTCGGCCCACATATGGGGTCTTATTTATTCCTCCCAAAAGTCTAACAAAATAAACATAAGCAATTTTATAGTTCATTCTTGAGCTGGGCCTGCTGTCTGAAATCTCAACTACTTGGGAAGGTAAGGTAAAAAGTTGGCCAGTTCTTATCTCCAAGAGAAAGTGGGCTATGGCACACTATAGCTGGGCCATAGAGCTTGCCTAGCATGGACAAAGCTCTGGGTCCAATCCCTGGAGCCACAAAGAAACCACATTTCTTCCAAAAGACAACCAAAAGACAAAAACCCCTGCTCAGTCTTAGGGGCACTGAATACCTCACTCAAAGTCACCTGTTCAGGAAATGATGTCTCAGTTTGAAACTGTCAGTCTGACTCTGGGGACCACTTGGGCTAGTAGGTGGCAGAGCCAGAGACCCAACTATGGTTTTTGCCATCAGTTCCTGGCGATAAGAGCTTACTCTGGCCAGATCTGGAATGTGTGAGGCCTGAGGCAGAAGGCGGAAGGAAAGCAAGGTAGTCATGTCCTGTGGAACCTAGACTCCCAAGATGCTCCTCCCTCCCCCAGTTCTGGATGAAAGCACTTCCCTGGCCATGTGACCTGGACTCCTCTCATCCAAATCAGAGTCAGCAAACACGCACACCACAGATGCCATTTAGAAGATGATGGCCTATGTCCACGTCTGTAACAATGGCTCTGTGTCAGGTGCTGGCAGAGGACTAAGGGTTCTGGATAATCTTGTAGAGTCCTTGGCAGGTCAGGCAGGGCTTAGAATTGGTAGTGCTGAAGATGGGATTCTGTGGAGCTGGGTGGATGTAGTTTAGTGGCAGAGTGCTTGCTGAGCCCTCTGCACCTCTACACACACACACACACACACACACACACACACACA
>JADRCD010124324.1:0-10142 GCA_019843815.1 Montemys delectorum
AATATGCTCCAAGAAACAAGGGCTTTCAAAATCTTTCTGTTAGTGCTAAGTGAAAGTACACATGCTGTGGAATCTCTCCCCCAACCCCTCTCATGTGTAGATATGTGCACCTGTGTGTGTGTGCATGTGTGCGTGCCTGTGTGTGTGCGCACTTGCACGTGCACATAAGCCAGGGGTTGATTCTGGGAGCCTTCCTCAATTACTCTCTATTTTATCTTTGGCTACAGGGCCTCTCACTGAAACTGCAGGGCCCTGATTCAGCTAGGTTGATTGCCCAGCAGCCCCAGAGGATCTTACAGTCTCCATCTTCCCGTGACAGGGTTACAGATATGTGTGGCTGCATCCCACTTTTTAAATGGAGGGTGGGGATCATCTGAACTCGGGTCTTCATGCTTATGTGCTAAGCGCCTTACCCACTGAGCCATCCCTCTAACCCCTGCAGTTTCCTAAAAGTTTCATTTATAGAGTCTTCATTCCAGTTAAGTCACTCAGGATCATGAGCACTATCTCCACATTGATACATTTCTCTAGTCCAAGTGAAATGGTGCTTCAGGAAGCCGCTGGTCCAGATGGGAAGCCTTAGGACAAAGCAGTTTATTCTAGAGCTATAGTGACGCGTGCTCTTAACCTAGTCTGATTGCTTTTCAAACATACTTAGTATTAGACAACCTAAATTTTTATTTCTTTCAAATTATCTTCCTAACAGCCAGGAGAACCCAGACTTAAGGCAGAAAACAGGCCGTGAAGTAGCCTAGCTCATCTGACACTGGCTGACTGAAAGCTACAGCAGGAAAGCAGGCTGAAGAGGACCAAGATGCACCTTTCATAATGGGGCAAAGTCGGTAAGATGGAGAAGACAAGATGGGGCTCGACAGCCAACCCTCGATGGGAACATTTTAAGTCCCTGGTATCTTAACAGTCTGTTTATAAAATACAGCATCTGTTCTGAAAAGGCCAAGCATCGACAGACGTGCCCTGTGTGCCCACCAGGAGCAAGGGTTAATATGCTGATCTCGTTTTGTTCAACAATTGCAGATTAAGAACGTGCCTGTAAAACCACAGTGTGGATTAACAGGCTCGGCTGCAGAGCTCATGTTTTCTAATATGACAGACAGAAATGACACCTGTTCTTAGGGGAGACGGCTTTAAATGTCACTTGATGGCAGCCGTCTAGTTCAAAATATTAAACACCCAAGAGAAATAAAAAATGATGACTTTTCCTACAGCGGTATCCTTTCAGAATCGAATGAGCCCCTGAAGGTTACCTATGTGTTAACCTGCATCCCTGTTTTCCATTTTTCAGCACTAGAGATCAAACCCGGAGAGAACGAAGTGCTCTACCACTGAGCTACGTTCCCACTTCTAACTTTCTTCTAGTTTAGGAACACCCTCCCCTATTAGTCCCTTCCTACCACAATCTGGTCTCTGGGATGAGAACAGGAGGACCCCTGCAGCCCACCTTACGTGGGAGTGGAAGCGTTCCACAGGCATCAATGGCACTTCAGTCTCCAGCATCTTGGAAGCCACCAATCGAAACCAAGCAAACAGACCACACGGCAAGGCACAGCCCAGCGTAGCTCCTGAAACAGAGCTGTGAGCTAGGCAGAATGCGATGGAATTCTGAGAGTCCAAACGGTGAGTGAGTGTGGGACTCCAGAAAGCACGCGCCCTCACTGCAGATGGCTTACTTCCTTGAGGGTATTTGCCAAAACCTTGTAATGTCTAGCTTTGAGTTTTACAGTTGAGCAATAAAAGTTCCACATTAGCCTTGACTTTAGTATAAAAGGAAAAGGTACCCAGTAAAATTTAACTAGCTCCTTGGAGTTCTGCCATCTAAATCCATAATGCTCCCTGCATACCTGTAACAGTGCAAGCCAGGAGTCAAGGGTGCTGGTGCACACCTGCAACCCTAGCACTAGGAGGTGCAGGCTGGAAGATCGGGAGTTCAAATCATCCTTACACACTGACTGAGTTGAGGCCAGACTGTGCTCCATGATACTCTGCCTCAAAACACAACACCCAACAGGAAACACCTGCCAGTCAGGCCTCTATATCGGACTAGTGCTGAGGTGTCCCCCAGAGCCCAAGAAGCAAGATGAGGTCCTCTCATGAAGAGCAAAGCTGAAACCTTCTGCCTCCAAGAACTTCCACAGAAAGCTTTCAGAGAAATATAGTGAATCCACAGTCAAAACTCACAGGCAGGCTGGACAGCTAGCTAAGCAGGTAAAGGAGCCCGGTACCAAGCCTGACAACCTGAGTTTGATCCCTCTGACCCACCTGATGGAAGGAGAGGACAGACATTGCCATAAGTTGTCTTACTGCCCTCCATGTGAGTCACCCATGTGCGTATGCCATGGTGTCTGCATGCCATGGTGTGTGCACCCACTCCTAGCATGTAAATGTGATCTAAAAACTCCTGACAGGCACATTGAGAAGTCAATGCACTGAAGCCAGCAGGAACAGACAAGAGAATCCGACCCACTAACCCTGAGACACACTCGCCTGTATGTGACAGCTCAACTTACACGGAAGTGCCTACGGTACGTCTACATGAGGATGTCACTGTCTCTCACTGTGTTGTCTGCTGTCCTCTGGACATACAGTAGTGTGGGAGTGACCTTCTGAGGTGCTCCTCATGGACGTGGCCATCCACTTTCCCTGATCCACATTCTGCTTCTTTTTAACGTGTGTGTGTGTGTGTGTGTGTGTGTGTGTGCGTGTAGACATGTATGCATGTGAGTAGCAGTCACACACCCACTCTGAATGTCGATCAGGAACTCTTTTCCTCTGAAGTAGGCTCTCTCATTAGAACCCGGGGCTCACTGATTGTGGTAGTCTGTCTGGCCAGTAAGCCCCAGGAATCCTCCAGACTCTTCTCCAGCACTGAGATTACTAATGTGCCCACCGTACCTACACCCACTTTTATGTGAGTTTTAGGGACTGAACTCAGATCCTTATGCCTGTGTGATGGTGCCATCTCCAAAGACCCCAGTTGTCTTTACAACTACTGTTAGAAGCCTTTACACATAACCTAGAAACAGTGGCCAAGTCACAAAACCAGGGCAGTTACATAACAGGAGGACAGAACCTCAAGTAGGCACATAAAGTATTCATTTTCTTCTTCTGGGTCCACCCTATCAGATTTCGTATATAAATGTCCTTAAGGCCTCTAGGTGCTAATTTAATGAGACCAGCCTGTTCCTGTGGGAAATCACCATCTCTGGTCTACAGAGGCACTGCCAATCATAGACCCCAACTTGGATAGAAGGAGTGGAATGAGAGGAGAATAAATGACCGGAGCCTGTCACACTGAGATGAATGTCTCTCAGGATTTAATATAGAAGTATGGGAAGAGGCTGTATGACTAAAACGGTCGGTGGCCAGGCCTCCAAGTGAAGAGCTTGAGAAAGAAGAAGGCAAGCACAGGCAAAGGGTCATGACAAATGCCGAGTTCCCAGGCAGCCCAGAAGGCAGCCCAGAAGGGAGCCGGTCAGCATAAGGCTCTCCCTCGCATGCTCTAGCTGCGGCGGTGCTGTGACTCACACTGGCCAGGCCTGTGGAAGGCAGAACTGAAGAGGCACTCTTTTCCAGTCAGTTCACACTGTCATGGGAACGGGTCGGCCCTAAGTGGGGCACGTCCTCTGTGGTGCACTGAAGGCAGGGGGACAGGAGCGGAAAGAATGTACAGGCCAGAGGAGGGCAAGGGGTGCTCAGAGACACCATCTCTCAGGCAGGACATGCGCACCACGGGGATGACCTACCTCGTGGATGGCTGTGGCTATAAGATCAAGCCAGCCAACTTTCCAACCTTGGGGTTGGGGAGGGCATGAGGTCACCTGGTGACCCAAGGAGCCACTGGCAGTTGCTGGTTGCTGGGGGGAGGGAGAATCACATTCTTTATTGTGTAGCCATTAGTAAGTTCTGCCCGTGCTGCAGTAAACAGTCCTCACCTGGGCTTCTCCAAGTAGCCTTAAATAAACTCAGTGGGAGACACACAGACACACACACACACACACACACACACACACACACATATACACACAGACACACACACAGTGGGAAACACACAAACACACAGACACACACACACACACACATACACACAGACACACACACAGTGGGAGACACACAAACACACAGACACACACACACACACACAGACACACACACAGTGGGAGACACACAAACACACAGACACACAGACAGACACACACAGTGGGAGATACACAGACATATACACACACACACAGTGGGAGACACACAGACAGACAGACAGACACACACACAGACACACACACACACATATTTCCACCACCACCAGCAGCAGCAGCAGCAGCAAAACACAAAAGACACAAAATCAGGAGAATCTGTGGGGAAGAAGGGCTCAGTGGGAATGGGAGAGCTGGTAATTGGGGTAAAAATGGCCAAGATACATTATAGACACATATGATACTGCCAAACAAAATATAAGAATAATGCATTTTATGGAAATAAAATATAAAACAAAAATCATCATGCGTGTTGGGGGGGGGGGGGATGTACCATCCGCAAACCTACGCTGAGCTGCGCTGGCATCTGAGTTCTCCAGAGGAAGGGCTCTCTCCTCTGTAGCTTTGCATGTGTACACTTGGACCGACCGGCCCCAGGTCTATGCTGAGACAAAGGCACTCTCAAACCAGGTGCCAGAGTGCAGTCCTCAAAAGGTCAGGAGTGGGGCCTTCAGAACCGGTTAGGAGAGGAACGGACGCCTTCCGTACAGAAGGCTCTTGAGGACACAAACACGTGTCCCCACAGAAGTAAGATGACACAGGGGACAGCAGCGGGGCTGGGATGCTGTGTTTACCTCAGCTGTTATTCACTCCTTTTGTGTGTGCACGTGCATGCAAGTATGGAGACGGGGAGGCAACCTGTGGGCGCCAGTTTTCTCCTTCCTCCATGATCCTCAGACTTGGTAGCAAGTGCCTTAATTGGATGAGCTATCTCTTTTGCCTAAAATGCTATAATTTAAAAAGAGCTATTTGAAAATGTCATAATGTGTTCTACAGTGACAGGAAAAGTCACTGGACACCCCAGAAGACACATCTGTAGCTTCCAAGGGCCAGCAAGGTGGCTCAGGGGTAAATGCCCTTGCCATTCAAGCCTAGCACCCTGAGCCTGAGCTCCATGTATTTACTGATGTGTGCTTGTTGTGTGTATGGGGGCAATGGGAGGGCATGCCATGGCTTACTAAAGGAGGAAAGTGAAAACCAACTCCATAAAGTTGTTTTCTGACTTTACACAGAGAACATGCATGTGTGTTTAACACACACACACACACACACACACACACACACACACACGATGATGATTGGTGGTTATGCTGATAAAAGGATAATGATGATGATGGTGGTGATGATGATGATGATGAAAGAGAAAAGAAACGTCAGTGCCCAGAAGGCTTGTGCTGTGGGAGCCCCAGGCTGTACCAGGTTCCCTTATTCTGTGCTCCATACTTAGCGCACTCATCCTTTCCAATACAGTGTGAAGGCAGCCAGTGGAGATGCGCATGCCTGAGGACGCACATGGTCGTTGCAGGTTCAGGAGAAGAATTACAGATAGCGCATACATTTGTATTCCCCTCATCCCCCATGACCCTCCAGCTGGCAAAAATGACAGGCTGTAAAGGCAGGAGGTCCTGCATTTGAACCAGGAATGTACTGCACAGGAATGCAGAAATGACTGAGCCTCCATAACCTACCCTTTCTTCATCTGCAAATGTATATAACTTATCTCCCCAGCAGCACCAACAACTGTAGTACTTAGTCAGGGAGTTGCCCAATTAAACAACAGAATGTGGCCCATTTTGACAGCAACAGACAAGGACAAATATGTATGAAGAGGGAGGGAGGCAGAAGCTCTTTAAGCAAGAAGACAGCTTGGAAGAACCAAATTATCTCAGCCAGCGAGATGCTCACTAAGTAAAGGCACTTGCCACCATGCCCGACATGACTTCAACGCTAGGACCCATGTGATAGGAAGAGGGAACCAAGCCTAGAAAGCTGTCCTCGAGCTTCACAAGTAAGTCACGGCATGCACTGCCTTGCTCCCATACACACACATACACACACAAGCAAATAAAAGTGTAAAAAAGAGAAATAATGGGATAATCTTTTAGAATTAAAAAATGCTGGGCTGGGGAGATGGTTCAGTATTCATTCCAACAGGTGGAAACAGAAGAACATTCTGGAAGCAAATGAGCCAGTGAGCCTGTAGAACTCAGCACAGAACAAGAGAGACTTACTTCAAACAACGAAGAATGTGAAGCCTGACTGCTGACGTTGTCACTGGACATCCACATGTGCACACACATAAAAAGTCATGAATTACAAGTGTACAAAATGCCAACAAGAGAGGACACGCAGATTCTGTTTCCAGAATACAGATCACCTACACCTTCAGACCCACAGAATCCTCTAGAAAACCCATCAGAACTCAACATAAGGCTGACTTAGTTGGCTAAGCAGCAAGGTGTCAAAATGGCAGGTGGTGACTTGGCAGCAGCATTAGGGCTCTTCCAAGGACCCTGTGCATGCCCTGGCCTGGCTGCTTCCTAAGAGGCCCCTGGGATTAGTGGAGTCAGAGTAGATTTGGACAGTCAAGCTATTATGTTGTCTACAAACCACAGTAAGAGGCTCCTCTCTGGGGAAAGTTAGACATCAACAATAAAAGGCTCAGTGAGGCCTTCTAGAACATTCTGAGAGTGTCAGGTAGGAACAGGGAGATGGGGCTACCGAGCCCAGAGCCTCACTCATGGATTACAACTACAAATGCTTTGTCACACACCCCCAACCTGTAGCCTTACAAGAACCATAGTATATTGAGTTTGCTATCTCACAGATGGCTTTGAAACACATGGGTTACTCTTCACATCAGCCTGTCAGAAGAACCCGTGAACCTTAAAACGGAAAGCTGAGCTTGGCATTCATTTTCTTCCTCACTTTTAGATCCCAAAGCCCAGCTCTTTTCTTTCAAGCGCTCACTTTAGGCAGGCTGTTCAATCGATTCCTTGTTCGCAAAAATCTTTCTTTACATTTTACCCTGTGAAAGTAGTTTGGCCCTTTCTCCTCACTAAAGCAAAATGCACACAGGTAACAGTCCAGCTTGGGCTCTTCTTAAACGGCAATAATGGGGTCTCTCTGGAACACTCGGTCTTCACATCCGACTACAGTGGTGCCACTCCTAAGAAAACTGATAACTGCCATGCCCGTCTCAGAGGACACCAGAGCCCAGGACAAGAAGACAAGGAAGCAATGAGCGTGGTGTGTGTGAGCCTGTGTTGAGAGTCAAGGTCACAGGCTCTTGCTCATAGCATCCAACCCGGGGTTAACCCTTTCAACATCAGCTTAATTAGCCCCTGTACACCTCCACAGAGGTGTGACCTTCCTCATCACACGCAGCGATACACCCAATGCGACCCAGTCTTTGGCTGGAGGCGACAACGGGACAGTAAGAAGCAACAGACACAGCAACAGCCAGGCTTCCTGATGGAGCCCGAAGCAGACGGAAGGATAAGAAAACAAAGAGCGGTTTGTATTTTAAATCACACAGGAAACACAAAAGCAGAGTGAAGCTCAAGTGTCATTGTGAAGCAAAGATGCTGTTTGACAAACAGCAGTAGGGGTAAGTGGACACAAGTGGAAAAGCCAGGACGGACCCACACAGCAGAATCAGTGAAGCCTAGTTAAAGCCTTGTTCGCAGTAAGAGATTTAGCTGAGAACCGGTGAACTGGCCTCAGGAGGTAAAGACGCTTGTAACCAAGTTTGACAACCCAAGCTCAATTCCTGGGATCCACAGGGGGAGAGGAGAGGACCAAGCCCCACAAGTCATTTTCAACCTTTGGCCTCCACATGCATGTTCCATGCTAACAAGCAGGCTGTATACATGTAGACACTAGCACCCCCCCACACACACACAAAGACAGATATAGAAACAGATATACACACAGATAAGCATACACATACACATGCACATACATACATACAAACATACAGACACATATGAACATATATATACACAAGCTTATACACAGAGACACAGACACATGCACACACATAAATATACACACAGACATACACACAAATACACATGCACACACATACATAAATATACAGAGACACACACAAATACACATATATACACACAGAAACAGACACACAATTACATCTATACACACAGCGTGGAAACACATCTAGTCCTCCTTCCTGTTGAAAAGCGCTGACTCAAGCTCTTTATAGGCAGTCTAGAATTGCAACAGCCTCACAGCCCTGCTACTCAGAATGACTGACAAGACCAGGACACTTCTGGGGCAGTGATTTTCATTTCCCTTTCACAACTACGAATTGCAATCTTTTGAGTTTACAGTACATTTATAGTAGGCAAAGTCTTTCTTACATCAATCTCTGATGACACGCCACTGCTCCCCTTTCTAGGTGACTGCATGGAAAGACAGACCTTTTGGAGCCCATGAGAGCTAGAGAAACCCATGCTTAGAAGCATATACTTGGATGACAGGGAAACAAGGAAACCCACCCTAGACAATCCATCTACTCACTGCTCTGCTGGGAAGCTCCATGCCTTGGAGACCTCACTTCGGGCTCTAGGGGAGAGCAATTCCCTAAGCACATCGCCTTCACCATCACTGCCGCAGCTCTAAGGGCAGAGGGCAGAGTGGGACGACTCTGTCCCCATGGGCATCGGGCATCAGAGCCAAGACTCCAGCCGTGTGCCACGTACTCAGAGTAAGCAAGGAAGGCTGAGCGACAGGTCCTTCTGATGGCAGTTCTAATTGCAAACTAGTCCCAGTCTAGAATCACCCTGGAAGTGATGATCAATGGGGATCTGACTAGATCAGGTTAGCCTATGGGCACGACTGTGAGGGGATTTCATAGCGGGGTTGAGAAGGGAAAGTAAACAGGCAACATTTCACTGCTGGGCCTTGGGTGGAGGGACAGGAGAGGAAGCCCAACACTCGAATGCTCGAATTAATTGACTGCCCTGGGCTCCTGCTGCGGTTGGGTCCAGCTGCTTCACACTCCTCCTGACTCCGCCTCCCAGCAAAGATGGACTATACCCGGGAACTGTGAGCCAAAGAAGCCCTCCCCCCACCCCACCCCAAGTTGCTTTCAAGGGGGCATTTTATCATAGCAACAGGAAATGAAAAAAACCAAGAGAGCCTTGTAAATCATCTCTCACCTAGGCCCTAGGCCGAGGCACAGCCACACTAGACTTAACTGTGTGCAAAATGATTCATTACTGGGCTGGCCAGTTGGCTCAGTAGGGCAAGGTGCTTGCTCCGGAGGCTCAAGCCACATAAAGGTAGGAAGAGGAAATCTATTCCATAAAGCTGTTCTCTGACCTCGACTTGTATGCTGTGGTAATCTGCCCCTCCCCCAAACAGATCAATAATAAATAACAGGTTAAAGCTATTTTAAAAATGGTCATCACTACATCTCTGAAATATTTAAGGTCCCTGGCCTCTACTCAGGATAGGAAAAAAAGGAACATTGAAATATGACTGAGGCTTTTGTTCATCCTACACACTTTTTAATAATAAAATGTCCAGCAAAAAACTTGTGCCTTGGGCTTGGCTCCGTTATGAAGTTTATCTCCTAAACTACAAAAAAGCCAAACCAAGCCTGAGTTATAAGCAGCCTGACAGGGCAGGACAGATGACTGCCTGGACTTGCAGGTGGCAACATACTAGATGTGACTGCTATTTCAAGACAGACTTTCCCCTTAATATTTATAGAAAAAAAAAGGGCACCTTGGAACCAAATGAATTTAGCTCATGGGCAAGAATAGATGGCTGTGCATGGACAAGCCTGGCACCGGTGCTCTGACAAATGTGGCTAATGAATTCCACCTAGACTCCATTGCAGGGGAAGGGGCTGGGAAGCAGAAGATAGAGCTGTGGGTGGGACCTGAGGCCCAGGCGCTGGCAGGCAGTAAACGTACCTTCTCTGCATACTCAGACACAATCTGCTGGATCTCTGCAGAGCAGAGACCCACAATCTGGCCCACAGAGCTGGCGGTGAGACGGCTCTGCAATCACATGAGGAATATTCTTAGGGACAGGTGCCCATCACAGAACTTAGTCTGAATA
>JADRCD010124330.1:2584-13626 GCA_019843815.1 Montemys delectorum
ATTAGATGTTTTCTTTATTTACAATATCTCCTTTCCCAGGTTCCCCTCCAAAAAATAAAATAAAATAAAATAAAGTAAAATAAAATAATAAAAACTAAAACAAACCCCTATTCTCTCCCCTCTCCCCCTGCTCACCAACCTACCCCCTCCTGTTTCCTGGCCCTGACATTTCCCTATACTGGAGCATTGTCTGTTTTCCAAGTTTTATTAGCCTTTGAAATATTTACTAAAATACCTTTAACTTTTTTTAAATTTTTAATATTTTTTAATTTAAATTCATGTGATTATTTTAACATATACTAGATCCTATTGTTAATAAACTTGATACTTATTGCTATTTTACTCTTTATGGTTCAAATAATTATTTTCTCTTGTCTGCTGTCTTGTTTATTGTCACTTTCCTTTGTATGCATTCATCCTACTGTTTAATTTCCTAATGTATCAAATTCATTATGAAGTAGTAGCCTGTAATCATATTGTGTGTGCATGATGTTTGGTGAGCTAGCCCTATTTTGACTAGATTTTTTTTTTTTTTTACAAAATAAATCTAGTTTTATTTGTGGCAATAATGACATATCTTTTCTACTTTCTTGTAAATTCTTTTATTGGAAATAATTAACATTTATCTATTGGACATAAGTAACTAAATGTCTCGTATGTATTCCAACCACAGTTTCCCACTCATTCACTCCTCCTCAGGCCCTCCAGACTTCCCTCTTCCCCATATCAACCCTCCTCCATTTCCTCTTCAGGAAAGAGCAGACCTCCAAGGGATGACAGTCTAATTGGACGAAACAAGATACAGTAAGAGTAGGCAAAAGCTCTCATATCCAACCTGGAGAAGGCAACCCAATAGGTGAAAAAAAATCCAAAAAGAAAAAAAAGCAAGAGTCAGAGAAACATATGGTCCCACTTTTAGGAGTCCCTCAAAAACACCAAGCTAACAGCCATAACATATGATACAGACAACGTGGTGCAGGTCCTGGCAGGCTCCAGGTATGCCACTTCCATCTTTGTGAGTCTTGCCTAGTTAACTTGGTGGATTATGTTCTCCTGGTGTTTGCTATCTCCTCTGACTCCTAAAGTCTTTCCTTCTATGTTCCTTGAGGTTCCTTGATCTCTGTGGGGAGGGACATGATCGTGACACTCAATGTAGAGTGTCTCTCTACATTGTGAATGTAAGTCTCTGAACCTGTTCCCATCTGCTGTAGGAGGAAGCCTGTTAGTGACAACTGAACAAGGTATTAATGTATGCATATAACAATATCATTAAACATCATTGTATAGTTTTTTCCCCACTTGTCTTTATTTGTACCCTATGTCTCTGGGCAATGTAGGGCATGGCTTAGTGGTGGTTTGAATATTCTTGGTGCAGTGAGTGGCACTATTTGGAGGTATGGAGAGTAGGTATAGTCTTGTAGGAGGAAGTATGTAACTGTGGGGTTGAGCTTTAGAACCCTCCTTCTAGCTGCTTGAGCATCCCAGTCTTTTTCCCTGTGTACCTTCAGAACAAGATGTAGAACTTCCACCTCCTGCAGCACCACATCTGGATACTGCCATGCTCCCACTTAAGTGATAAAGGACTGAATCTCTGATCCTGTAAGCCAGCCCAGTTAATTGTTGTCCTTTATAAGAGCTGCCTTGGTCATGCATGGTGTCTCTTCACATCCTAAGACAAGCTTCTTCTCCTGGGGTGGATCTCATGTAAAATCAAACATTGGTGACTACTACCA
This sequence comes from Montemys delectorum, assembly GCA_019843815.1. Taxonomy (NCBI): domain Eukaryota; kingdom Metazoa; phylum Chordata; class Mammalia; order Rodentia; family Muridae; genus Montemys; species Montemys delectorum. Next base: position 4,318 of record JADRCD010124330.1, read on the forward strand.
GGTGTTCAGCACAGCAGACAAAACAGATTGCAAGTAAAGGGTTTGTGACTGGGGTGCTGACCAGGTTTCTCTCTCTCAGTAGCCTTTGGAGTTCCTGCTCACTCTAAAGAAACTAGAATGTAGAGGTGAAGGATCCAAGCCTACAGTAGTTATAACTCTCTACATTCAATGAACTGAGTGGAAGATGTCCACAATGGGGCCTTTCTGTCTGCTTTCAGAGGGTGCCCTTCTGTCCTGTTATCAGCCTGGGTTGTTGTCTCTATAGGTCTTCCTCAACCCACAACTCAATTTAATGTAAACTGGTCTCATCATTGGAAGCTTTAACTGGTTATAAAAGATAGCTAGTTCAGACTTACCATTAGGAGTCCTGACTAGGCTCACCATAATAAGTTCTAGAAAATTTCTACTGTACTAGGTTTCCACAGCACCACCCATATGCTTGCCAATTCCAGCTGTCTCTCTCCACACTCTCTGTCTTCACGCTGATTTTTCTAACTCTGCCCCTGCTCTACACCTCAAGTCAGCCTTCTGATTCTATCTGACTCCCCCTTTCCAGAGAAAGTCAGACATCCTCTCTATAGCCTTCCTCTCTATCTAACATCTCTGTTTCTGAGGATTATGGCTCCATTAGATTATCATTTACTTAATGGATCATATCTATTTTAAACGAGTACATACTGTATTTGTCTTTCTGGGTCCAAGTTACTTCATCTATGATGTTTTTCTTTCCTTTTAATTGATTAGTTAGCTAACTAACTTACATTTTAATGGTAGTTTCCTCTCTCTCTTCTCCTTCCAGTCAACTTCTCCATTCACTCCTCCTCCTTTTGTCTTCTAAAAAGGGGAGGCCACCCATGGATATCAATTAGCTTCGGAATATTATGTTGCAGTAAGACTAGACACATCTACTGAGGTTAGACAAAGCAGCCCAGTAGGAGAAATGGGTCCTTAGTTCCCTCTTAAACTCATGGCAATTTCTTATTTAATTATGTGTTTGTACACATATACATATTAATATAGCCTCCTCAGACCATTTATTATTTTTAAATTCTCGAAAGATTTAATTTTCAAAAACTAGATTATGTCTTATTCATAATATTTGTGGTATATGTATGTTTCTTTAAATCTTGTACAGACTTTAAAATAGCACTTTATTTTTCAGATATATACTTAAGGAAGCCACGTGTTGAGGAAGGAATGAATAACTTGTAAAAATACTGTAAAATGATTGTTACGTGTTTAATGAGTAGCACTACGAAGTTGTTCATGACAGATCAAGATGCCTATTATTATGCCAAGTTTAACAGCATGAATATTGATCGAAACATGGCTAGTAATAACAAAAAATTTGAAATATTTTGATTTTCCATCAATGGGTAATTCATAAATAAAGAAAACATGTTGGATGCACATAATCACAATTGTTAAAAGCAATAAAATGACTGCATGAGCAGTGAATACACCAAAAATTATAGTAAGCATACAGTAAAAAAGTTCAATTAGAAAGTTAAAATCATAGGCATATAATCTCTGATAACAATCTGGTAACTAAACACACAAAAGCACACCTACACCCACTCCCACCTACCCCCAAACACATACACACTTGTGTCCACTACAGAATTATCTGATCACATGGAATGTCATGGCTAAAGCAAACTTCAAATGTCAAATTATAAAATGAACATAACTTTTATACAGACATACTAGATGTTAAACAGAGAAGGAACACTATTTTAACATGAGATAGTGAGTTGTCTTGAAGGTGGATGTCCAGTAGCTTTTCAGCTGTCAATGTCTTCAGGGAGAGAACAGGCTTCATATTAATTTCAGAAAGCAAAAACGTGGATTCCCTCATCCACATTTCAGGGTGTTACATACGATTGCCAACCTCTACACATAGTGAACTTTCTTCTGCAAAAGGGAAGTCAATTGAAAAATAAATTCTGACATAGCCATATCTCTTTAAAGATTACCAGTTGTCATTCACTGAACTTGCTCAGTTCAAGGATACTTCAGTATTTTATTTAAAAAACAAAGTGTTGCCCCAGTCTCTGTTCTGTAACTAAATTCTGTGTCAACAGCTGTTTGAATTTAGAACATCAGTCATTGCTGCAAGTTGACTATCTGATCAAATATAAAGTATTTGAATAAATGATACTACTTTTCAGTGTGAATAGTTTACATCCATAAGTATCATATATTTTGTCTTATCATAAACTATATCCCTAGATGTCCCTATATAGTTGTTTTTCTATTACCTAATTAAACTGTATTATTTGGTAGACATTATAACAATTGTATTACATGTTAATTGTATTTTGTATTATTTCAATGTAAAATTAATATGATATTTATGAATTTTCTTTGGTCTTTCTCTCACTCCAAATTCATCAAAATTGTAGGAGTTTATTTCCTTCAAATTCAAAGCTAACAGGACTAGTTACACAGAAATTAAAAAGCTAGAGCTTACTTTCTTTAACTGGTCTATAATCATATCTAAGTATTGCTTCTACACTTTAACATTCCAAAAAATCTCATGAAGTTTATAAATTATATTTAGAGGTATTCTCTTAAATTGAAATTAGACTCATAATGAAAAGCAAGACAAGAGTCATTATATTAAATTCAATAAAATTCCTAATTCATTTATTCAGTGAATTTCTAGTTAATTTGTCAGATCCCTCACAAGTTGTTACATTAAACTTGCTTTTTGTGTTTGTTTGTTGACATAAGAATATTTGATTATACATGAATCAGAAATCCCAAAGAGGAATTTTTATTAAAAGTTGGACTCTGAAGGTAAGACCATGATTGAGGAAGCCAGCAATACTACCTGATCATACAAAATCAGTAACCAAGTTTTCACTTAAGCTTTCTGTAAGTCATGCTGTTGAACAAGATAAGGAAAAAGTTGTAAAGTTAATTTTATCAATGCTAACATATCTTAATATATTTATTTCAAAGTATTTGAATATGAATGCATGTCTATTGGTAAAACCTTTTAGGAAATCAGACTTCTGGATTGTTGTACTGCTTAGACCTGATATATTGCATATAAGGAACATTTTATCGTCTGGCTAAACTACTATGCCAATATAAATTTATCAAATGGATAATTTTCTATTATAGTAAGTCTTCAAGAATTTTATTGATTATTTGAGAATTTTAAACATGTATACAATGAGTTGTGGTTATATCAAAACTTATTTTCTTTATCTAATTCCCTATAGATTCCCTAACACATTTCCTTCCCAGTTTCATGCTCATATATATATATGTGTGTGTGTATGTGTGTATGTGTGTGTGTGTGTATATATATATATATATATATATATATATATATGTGTGTGTGTGTGTGTATTTGCAAGACAAATGTATATGGATATATATATATATATAAATATATATATAGGTATGTATATACCCACAAATATAAACATATACACATATATTTTATATATGATATATAATACATACTATATATTATATACATATATATGAATATCTGCATAGATAATTTAAATTATAAATAATTATGTTTAAAGAAAAAAGTCTGATCAAATGTTTAATATTATGTGTCAATGATTTTTTTCATAAATGGACCAGTCAAATGTTAATACATTAAAATATCTAATATCTAGAAAACTTTCTTTCTAGAAGCAAAGTTTCCCTGACATTATTACTGCTTTTCTTTCCATTATTGCAAGGCAGAGGCAGATCTTCAAGGAAATAGGCTACAGAATGGATTTGTCTCTATCACTGTGTGGCCAGCCCTGGGAACCATATTCAGTCTGTGAAATTAAGAAGCTGGATCCTGCTTCTCTTAGTTATCCACAAATATCTTTACTTTCTTTACTATTTTTTTCTTCCAAGTTACAACTATCATTAGCTGCAAAGAAAATAACAGTTGGGAATTTTCAAATGTTTACTTAAAAAGAAAATTACAAAACAAAAAGAGGAGAGAAGAGGAAAAGAGAGAATAATAGAAGAGAGAAGGGAGAGAGGTAAAGGGAGTGAAGACCAAGGAAGTAGAGTGGAAAAAGTAGAGGTGGGGAGAGAAATAAAAATTCCTGTCTTATCTTTATAATTTAAAAACAAATGCCTTTAGTTTGAGACAGATATTTTGCATATGACCTTGTGTACATGTATATATATATATATATAACCTTGAGTGAGGTATGCATTCAAGAAAATCTCTGATCAGGAATAATTATCTACTAGTTATAGGTTGGTGGTTTTTATTTTTGTTGTTGTTTTGTTTTGTTTTCCTGAGCAGTCGTTCTTTATTGAATTGAGAGTGCTTCAATTCAACTATATTTGATAACTGTGACCTTAAAATAATATAAAATCATAACTACTATTTATGCAACACTTACTATATATTCTATTTTTTCATCACTGGCCATATTATAGTTTGCTATTGTAAACTCAGGGGAAAAATTGCAGTTAATATGAAAAAAAATTAGTGGATATTTTTATTTAAAAATCTAACCTGTAGTCAAGTGAAACAGATTCTGCTCTGCTGAATAAACAAAAGGAAAATTTGTTTCCACAGTCTGTGTTAGAGCTTTGACCAAGTGCCACTGGGTATTCCCCTAGACTTCTAGTTCAATAATTTATTTCAAGTCAACTCATATTTTTGACATTTATTCTTCATAAAAATCTGAGACTTTACCAAGGAGATTTTCAAAGGCATGCAGCATATAAAATTTAAAAAAGACATTCATTTTTTTGGTTCAGATACATTACAAAAGCCTCGACCTTCAGGTCTTAAAAATTATAAACTGATTCACAATATCAGAGTTGATTATCCAGGTTAAAATCCTATATGTAATACTTGATTAAGGCTTCCTCTGAGAGGGGAGAAGGGATAAAAAGAAAAAAAGAGGAATATAGTAATGATAGGATTAAAAAGTCAGATTATTGAATCTAATGTTAGATTAAATCTGAGTATTAACAACCCATGCATTTTACATTTGATATGAAATTCTACACCTTGATAAAATATAGTTATTTTTGCTATAATATATTGCATATATACTCAACTATTGCTGATTATTGTACCTATACTACTCAGTTAAAATGCAATGTGAAGTTTTAGTCCTTTTATAAGCTACTATTATAAATTGTTTAGGTTAATTAAGAAATTCACGTTAATAGTCAATCAAACTTGTTGTCATGTTAAGTACTAGTTTAGTTAATTACAGAAGTAAACTTTATTTAGCCTCCTGTAGACATTTTCAAAGTTGAACAAATAGTTAATAGCTAGAATAAGCAGCATTTGCTTTTTTAGATATATGATACATACATAGATAAATAGATAAATAGATACATAGATAGATACATAGATAGAAAGTAGATGATAGATTGATAGTCTTCAAAAACCTCAGAGGTCTATAGAATGTAACACATAAGATGTTTTATTAATAAAAGGCATTTTTTTTTCTGTGAGATAACTCAGCTCCTGGTATCACCCCCATTCTACTTCAAAGAAGATGATGGGTATCAAAGAACCTCTTTATGGAGTTTGCTTCAAATGTGGCTATCTAGCTAATGGGTAAGAAATTTCCATTGCCTCAAATCCAGACAGTATGCTGTCTAAGTTGTGGACAAGCAGGAGATGGGAAGAAATCAACTGCTGGACTTTGCAAGGACAAGATACACAAATCCTTCATAATCCCTGCTTCCTAGAGAAGAATGTCATAATCTTGGCCAGAAGACCAAAGATAGATGTCCCAAGGCTGCAGAGAAAAGCTTAGCTGACTGTCCAGCCAACTAGTTGTCACTGTCATTTCTACAGTTTTAGAATGTACGTGGTCTACACTTCCTGTTTACTCACATAATATTTATCCTTTTCAGGTCTCTGATGGGTTGAAGACTAGATAGACAGTTATAGTCTCACAATTAAGATTTAAGAAGGTATTTACAGGTCAATAAATGCAAGTTGTGATAGAAAGTGATTTAAGTACAGAACTTTGAATTCATCAAGATACAATAGATAGCAGAGTACTTATCCATGGCTACCAAATGCAAATAGACTGGACATTGTGGGTGTTATTTTATCTGATAGTTTTCATAATTATTCCTATTATATATAATTTATTAATGTAAAAGAAAGAGCCTTTTATTGGACTAAAAGTTGATAGATGGTTTTATGTACTGGGTATTTGAATGCTGAATTCTATATCAGGAAATTTGGTTTTAGTCTGGACTTTGGTACTGTCATTAATATGAAGCATCTATTGACTCAGTATTTTGTAAAACATTGTTCTCCATCATCTTCTGATTGGTCAATAAAGCATATATATGAGCAGAAAATGAAAAGATGAGACTTCCTGCACAAGAGAGTCAGGGAGAAAGTCTCAGATGAGATGTAGAAATTTGCCACTGGGGAACAAATGAAGAAGGAGGTCAGCATGAGAGCAAGATAACTGATATTGGGCCATGCAGCTGGGAAGTAGATCAGGCCAGCATAGCTCAAGTTTATTAAGACTTGTAACACACTCCATTTCTTTACTCAGAAAAATGAGAAGTCATAGAAAAGCATCATATTTTAACTATCAGTAAATACACACACACACACACACACACACACATGCGCATATATATATACATATATATACATACATACACATGACAGTTTTAAAAAGTATTTAATCGATTTTAAACAGTGAGGATTTTGCTTTGAAGCATAAAAAATATATAATCAATTTTTAGAACGTGTTTGTATGGTGGTTTAAAAACAAACTTGGGAAAGTATAAATTAAAATCACTTTAAAAGTAGCAAGGGCATTGAAAAGAAAAGAACTCCGCTGAGCCTAAGTAGGCCTCATCTATCATTTAAGAGCCATGGAAGCTAAGGCTAAAAAGATTAAGTACATAAGACCTTGTCACAGACAATCAAGATGGGGCATGTCTTAGTCAGGGTTTCTATTCCTGCACAAACATCATGACCATGAAGCAAGTTGGGGAGGAAAGGGTCTATTCAGCTTACTTCCACATGGCTGTTGATTGCCAGAGGAAGTCAGGACTAGAACTCAAGCAGGTCAGAAAGCAATGGTACCAGATGATTAGAACAGATTGCAAGTGATTTTGAGACCAAGAAGAGCAGCAGTTCAGTCAGAAGCCCAGAGAAGCCAGTTTAAATAAAATCAGCTTGGAGAGAAGTTTGAGCCAGAACAGCTGAGTTGAACTAGCCAGCCATAGTTTAGAAAAAGGTAGAAAGGGTGAGTTTCTTCAGCAATAAAGCTAATGAGATGACAATTACATATCCAATAGAAGATACTTTTACATCTTTGAAAAAGTGTTATTGGAGAAGAAAACTACCAATGTTGCAAAAAGTAGAGGATATCTGACAGAATTGTCATAGCGGATAGGAGACATGACAGAAAGATGCAGAGAGGAAAATTACACTGAGATTATCTCCAGAGGAAGCATTCTTTCTTCAAGTTCAGGGGGATGCCCACAAAGACTTGAGTTCAGAGCAAGAAATGTTGAAGGAGTTTCTGGGGCAATAAATCACCATAAACCACCCTAAAAGACAATTTTAATTATTTAGAGAGACTTTTTGTTTATTAAAGTTGGGAGACTCTATTTCAGATCTTTTAACACCAAGAATAAGAGTTGAGAGAATAGAAATGTTACTTGAAAAAGCCATTGCAGTATTTACTGTAATTGTGACCACTGGAGCAAACCCCTCCCTACTTTCTATTGAAATATTTATATATTTACCCTCAAAGAGTGAAATTAACTGTACAACAAGAAAAAAATAGCTATGACAGTAAACAAAGCTTGAGAGACAAAAGATAGAGGAAGTAAGAATATAGTAAGCACTTGTGAACCTATGGTACTCAGTGAATTTGAGGAACCTACATAACTATCTCTTAATGAAACTGAGGAAAGGTGACTAGACCCACTAACATTTCCAGTTACTTGGGAACAAATGGCAGAAACGGGTGAAAATTAAAAAAAAAATTAACGAGTCTAGAATCTTTTTAAAATATAAGGATTATCCCTCCAAACAGGAAATATTTAGCAGCAACTGAACTGGAAGCTGGCTCTCATGGATGACATGGTGGTTAGAAAGAAGTTGCAATTATGGAAAAATCATAATAGGCTAAAGGTGTTAAAATCATGAAAGACCAATTTTTAGGTGAAGGTCAATTTGCTGATGTAAGGCAGCAGATGTAATTTGATGACTCTGTTATTACACAATGTACTTTGGTAGCTTTAAAAGCTTGATATAAGATGGAGGAACAATGACAAAGGGTCTATATCACTCATAAAGATTATGCAAAACTCCAGAGAGACTTTTACTGACTTCTTACATAGATTGACATCTGCTCTAAACAGGGCGATGTTATTACAGGTGTGATACAGCTACTACATGAAACATAGCTTTCAAAAATATAAGTGCAGAGTGCAAAACAGTTCTTAGACCTTTCAAAGCTCTATCAACACTTGTGAATGAGTGGATTAGAATTTGTGCTGATAGTGACGCTAATGACTATGTAATCAGGCAAGCAAGGGCCAGGAATCTTAGATATCAAAATATATGTTGTTCGACTGCAGGAGAGGAGGTCATTTGAAAAGGGATGGTAGACAAGGTCTTACTAGCACTTCTCTAGAAAACTTCAGCCTTCTCAGATGTAAATGTGGTACATATAGGCATTGTTCTGGTGAAGGTAGACCAGCAAGAGATATGCAAGGTAATCCCAACTAATGGGAAACTCCCTATGAGATAATCCTGTAACTATGGAAAGTCCGTAAGGGGGTCAGCTAGTACCCTGGGACAAACCATTCAAAAGAAGCAGATCCTGTCATCAATCCAAGGAGCAAACAGACAAAACTAAATTAGGTATTGGATGAACTGTATTTTGAAATCTTATGTAATATGGTTTGATTGTTTCTGTGTTTAAATGGGTGAGAAGCTCAGCTTACTGGCATGGCCCTGGGCATAGAATGGGAGTGCATAAGTGTCTTGTTTATGCATGAAGTCATATAACTTCATGTTGATAAACAGAAAAATAGACTAAGATTATGTTGAAAGACAATGGATTTTTAGAAAAAAAAAAACCCTGCTGAATTAGATTAATGTGTATATCTTAAGACGTTTTAACATCAAAATGGAAGTTAGAGAATATGTTAAATTCAGGAACAAGTTTTGTGTATATTTCAACAGGTGATGAAAGAAAGTCTTTGTGGATTCCATCGAAATTTATAAAGATCCAATCTGAATAACAGAAGCTTCTACATGAAAGTTATGACTCTGAGAGGTCAAGGCTACTCCATCACAGGACTGGCCTC
>JADRCD010124335.1:561-12811 GCA_019843815.1 Montemys delectorum
TTTTTCCCTTACTGCTTTTAGTATTCTTTCTTTGTTTTGTGCATTTGTTGTTTTGACTATTATGTGGCAGGAGGAATTTCTTTTCTGGTCCAGTCTATTTGGAGTTCTATAGGCTTCTTGTATGTTCATGGGCATCTCTTTCTTTAGGTTAGGGAAGTTTTCTTCTATAATTTTGTTGAAGATATTTACTGGCCCTTTAAGTTGGAGGTCTTCACTCTCTTCTATATCTATTATCCTTAGGTTTGGTCTTCTCATTGTGTCCTGGATTTCCTGGATGTTTTGGGTTATGGTCTTTTTGCATTTTGCATTTTCTTTGACTGTTCTGTCAATGTTGTCCATGTTATCTTCTGCCCCTGAGATTCTCTCTTCTATCTCTTGTATTCTCTTGGTGATGCTTGCATCTATGTTTCCTGGCTTTTTTCCTAAGATTTCTAACTCCACGGTTGTCTCCTTTTGTGATTTCTTTATTGTTTCTACTTCCATTTTTAGGTCCTGAATGGTTTTACTCAGTTCCTTCACCTGTTTGTTTGTGTTTTCCTGCAATTCCTTAAGGGATTTTTGGGTTTGCTCTTTAAAGGCTTCTATTTGTTTACTTGTGATCTCCTGTAATTCTTTATGGGATTTTTTTGTTTCCTCTTTAAGGGCTTGTACCTCTTTATCTGTTATCTCCTATATTTCTTTAAGGAAGTTATTCATGTCCTTCTTAAGTTCCTCTATCAGCATTGTGAGATATGTTTTTAGATCCAAATCTTGCTTTTCCAGTGTTTTGGGATATCCAGGGCTTGCTGCGGTGGGAGTACTAGGTTCTGGTGAAACCAAGCAGTCTTGGTTTCTGTTGGTAGGATTCTTGCATTTGCCTTTCTCCATCTCTTGATCTCTGGTGTTAGAAGTTCTTGGTGTCTCTGACTAGAGCTTGACCTGTCCTTGCCGCCCTGCAACTCCCCTTCGACTCCTGAGTATTGTGCCTCCCAGCTGGTCCCGCCTTAGAAAGGCACCAGAGAGAAAATGGCGGATCTCACCTGAGTCCTTGGGCTGAAGCCCGCCCTGGATTCAGGCCCTCCACTGGCAGGGAGGGGGCAAAGATGGTCGCTGATCCAGCTCTGTCACTCGGAAGCTGAGAGGATCCTATCCCTGCAGTCCTGCGACTCCCCTGCAATTCCTGTGGCCTATGCCTCCCGGCTGGTCCTGCCTGATTCCTGGGGCTGAAGCCTGCCCTGGACGCAGGCCCTCCGCTGGCCTGTATAGTTCTTTTTGTTTCTACTTGGTTGATTTCAGTTCTGAGTTTGATTATTTCCTGCTGTCTACTGTTTTTGCATTTTGCATTTTCTTTGACTGTTGTGACAATGCTTTTTATTGTATCTTCTGCACCTGAGATTCTCTCTTCTATATCTTGTATTGTGTTGGTGATGCTTGTGTCTATGATTCCTCATCACTTTCTATCTCCAGGGTTGTCTCCCTTTGTGATTTCTTTATTGTTTCTACTTCCATTTTTAGATCCTGGATGGTTTTGTTCAATTCCTTCACCTGTTTGATTGTATTTTCTTGTAACTCCTTAAGGGATTTTTGTGTTTCCTCTTCAAAGGCCTGTCTAACTGTGTTCTCCTGTATTTCTTTAAGGGGGTTATTTATGTCCTTCATAAAGCCCTCTATCATCATTATGAGAAGTGATTTTAGATTTTAGTCTTGCTTTTCCCATGTGTGATGGGGTATCGAGGACTTGCTATGGTGGGAGAACTGGGTTCTGACGATGCTTATGTTCTTGAGCTCGCCTCTTGCCATCTGGTTATCTGGTTATCTATAGTGCTATCTGCTCTCATTATCTTTGACTGAAGCCTGTCCCTCCTGTAATCTTGATTGTGTCAGAACTCCTCAGAATCCGGCTGTTTCTGTGATCCTGTGATCCAGATATCCTGGGTGTAAGAGTTCCTGGGAGTCAAGCTTCCTCTGGGTGTTGTGGGACTTGTTGCGGAGCTAGCACCCAAGGTCTGTTCAGGGCGCTGGCTCAGACCGGAAGTAACCCATGCCACTGGCCAGATGGGGGTTCCTGAGTCCCTGGATCCCTGGGATTTCCAGTTACTCCATGTTTGGGGCAGGTGTTGTGGCCTCCTCATCTATGATCCTGGGCATGTTAAAGCACCTGGGAGTCCAGATTCCTCTGGGTGTTGTGGGATTGGGTGCAGAGCTAGTGCCCAAGGTCTACTCACGGTCCCACTGAGACTGTAAGGAACCTGTACCTCCTTCTTTTGAATGTTTTAAGGTTTCACACTATCCGAACACTAGAATCTGATACAATCCTTTCTCTCCTGTTCTATCAAGTGTAGGGATTACAGGTGTGTGATACCAGGCTCAGCTTCAATGGCCATGTGGCTCATCAGCCACCACCTTTCCCTGCCCATCTAGCCTTTCCCACTTTCCCAACCACTGAATGCCTTTTACCCCATCAGGGAGCAATATGTGTTCATCTGTTAGGAGACCTCAGCTAATCAGGGGCTGGAAAGTCTTGTCCTCTATGGAGGACCCTGGCAATGGTACTGGGTGGGGACCTATGGAAGCTTCAGCCCTTGCTCCCAATCCTTCGTAATCTACCTCCTTCGTAGTTGGCATCAGATAATGCTATTCATTGGGAAGGAGTGGGTTGTTTTGTTTTTGTAAATGACAGTTACTAATTTTGTATTTCAATCTAACAAGCTTTACTGTATGTGTAGCAGATTTGTCCTCTAACCCAGATCAGGGTGTTTCTCATGGAGCAGTATTGGTGCCCATGCCCTCAGAGTGTCTTCAAGAGCACTGTGAAAGCTGCATCTTTCTCATGCAGCAGTGGGTTCTGTGCTGCCTGCGATTCTGGGTCAGTTAGAAATGGCAGGAGGAGGTCCTGGGTTTAAGATCTCTTATCTCTCCATGACTGCCCAATGGATTCCTAGGCTTCCATGGAGCATGGAGGAGTCTCCTTGAAGCCTGAGGTGCTTGCTGAGGGAGAGTTGTTGGCAGCTTACTTAACTGACCTCAGTCACTTTCTCTAGATGAGGTAAGACTCACAATCATCTGGCTTCTACACAAGCCAGGTGATTCTTCAGTTAGGAACCGGCATGCATTCCAACCATGGCCGTTTCCAAGAACTGAAGCCTCAGGCTGACTGATTGTCCTGGCTCACAGGACTCTAGAGGTGGGACAAGCCTTGCTCTTCATGGGTGCTTTTAACTTTGGCTGCTTTCAAGATATAAGAACAGCGATGAGCATGTATTACTGAGACTGTCTGGCCTGAAAAGACTTGAATCTTGACATAATTGCTGTATTGGTTATTTTCTATTGCTACAATAAAACACCAGAACTAAGGGACCATAGAGAAAGAAGGTGTTGTGGGTTTATAGCTTCAAAAGGACAAGAGTCCATCGCCATCACAGCAGGGAGCAAGGCAGCAGGCAGGCATGATGACTGGAACAGCAAGCTGAGAGCTTGTATCATAAACCTCAAGCAAGATGCAGAGATGGAGAAATGGGAATTGAAGAGGTTTTTGGATTCACAGCCACACCCTCAATGATACACTTTTTCAAGCAAGGTCATACCTCCTAATCCTATGCAAACAGCTGCCTAGTGTTTGGATGGGACTAGCGAACTAGGAGACAAATACCTGAGTCTGTGGAGGACACTGTCCTTTAAACCACTGGATCAGACATTCAAAGTAGCATCTAGGGATTCATTTGTGAGTGACAGGGTAGTAATGAATCAAGACAGAGAGAAGGGTAGGAGACTGGAGCTTCATGAAGGTCGCAGACAGGCAGAGATCTCTCCATGAGGATGAATTAGGTGTGTGGTTTAACATGGGAGAACCCATATCTGATGCCCAACATTGATGTGTGAAGGGGCCCAGTGGGAACAGGGATGAGCGCTGAGCTCACAGTGGGCAGCTCCCTTTCCATGCCAAGCTGCACCATTACTCCAGGATTTTTCCTGAACACCAGGATCCATGTTGAATTTACCATGTGTTCTATGACGTCTCCTTTCCCTCTGTGTGTTCAGTTAGATTTAAGACCCTAAAACACAGATAATATCTGATACACTTTATACTTCAGCACTTGATTAAAGTCACTAAAAGTACTTTTGAGATAAGTCCTCCAGGTAACATGGTGTGTATCTGCGGGGTCCTACCAACCTAAGACAGTCAAGGATTGCACAGAAGAGGATGCAGAACTGGTGGACATCTTGAATAGAATCTTCTCTTCCTGACCTTTGCCCTTCCGAAGAATACTTGGGATTACAGAAACATGAGTCCTATGGCTTTCTTGTCACACTTTGGAACTCACCTGCATATTTCTCTCACAGATGCACACTCTCTTAGTTGCAACTTGACCATCAAGTCTCCTACCTCAGCAGAAGATCTCTGGTATGAAGGACAGTGCTCAGTAGATGGAATGGTTTTCCTTCATTTTAATAATGTAAACAAGACCATGCCTCCGGGTAACCAGAGCAAGATGGCAGATGCCATTGAACTGCAGATGTGTTTGACCCAACATTTGAATGATTTAGGCCAGGAGTTAAGGGACAAGGTGTCTAACATCAAAGAGGACATTCAGAAGACCAGTGGTAAGTGTGAGATAGAACACAGAGGCAGAGACATTGTCAAGAGAGGATGGGCAGAGCGCATGCAAGAATTCAATGGTGAATGTATTTGTGTGAAGGAGCTGAGCGTTTGTGGTACCTTGCAGGCACAGGGTAAACAATGAGTAACAAGAACAAGTCATGTGGAAATGATCCTGACACATAAGCTTGTGGAGAAGGACTTGACTTGTGAGGGGGTGATGGATGGAGCAGAAGTGAAGAATGATGGTTTTGTTATTAACTTGCAGGTTACCCCCGTTTACAGGCCACCATGCTTTGTCAGCAAAGCCAGGGACAAATCGTTAGTGCCTCCTGGCTATTCAACATCAGTGAAAAGTACTTCTTCACCTTGGACACAATGAATATGAGCTGGAGACCGACTAATGATGTAACAGGAGATATCATGAATGAATGGAGATATGATAGGAATTTAATGAAATTTCTGAACCGCTCCATAGCAGAATGCTGTCAGAAATGCAAAGAATTCTTAAAGCAGTACAAGGAAAAGCCAAGTAGGTATTACCTAGATTATCAGAAGGCACTTCTGATAATTTGCTAGGCTGCGGGAGTGATGTCTGAGTAGTGTTCCTGGCTGGGGAGCCATGAACTTGAGGAATCCTCATTCCATCTCACACCCTAGTGTTTCTCATTCCCTACTAACCAATTGTCCAGGCTCTACATGGCCTGCTAATGAGCCCCAAGTCTGTCTGCATCACTGTAAATGTCCAGCCTTCTCATCCTCAGGTATATCTGCCCTTCCACCAGCTCCACCATCACTTCTGAGGGATATATTATGTTATTCTGGCACAGTTAAACACCATCAATTTTCCCAGCATCCAGGAGGTGATATCCACAGTACATCCATCAAATTTTGTGGTTGTTTGTTGGACATTAACTTCTCTTTATAATGAAATAAGCTCTGCCAAGACATCACATAAACAACTCCACTCCTAGCTCTACTCAGGACTTTGTAAATTAGTTCTTACGTGTGAGTCCCTCATGGCTGCCTGGGGAGAGACGGTACTGATGGAGTTGTGTTTTTAACTTTATCCAAAACTTTCCTATCTTTTTTTAAGGATCAACATCAAAATCACACCCCAATAACACCCAACATACACCAACTACGCAGCTCCCAACAACGATCCACCTTCCTAAGGAAGTATTTATCCTTGTGGGACCCATCTTAACCATTATTGGCATCTGCATATATGTAAAGAGGAAATGTCCTCCTCAAGGAGGTAAGGAGCAGGCTGAGGTTTCTTTTGGTTCTTGGTAGGGTTGTTCTGCAGAGGACTTGCAATAGGTGTCCCACTGGGTACTTGGGATGGGAATTCTGCTCCCCATGTTGGCATAGCCAGCGCCAGTTACCCAGTGGGCATCTTTCTAGCAACTAAAACTGATCTGATGAGAGTCTAACTTCTAGTTCAACAAACTATCTTCTGCTCAGACCATGAGAACTGACTGAAACGAGCTTATGAGCACCTCACTTGCACGCACTCCTGTCATGACCCATGCAGGGGCACTGAGCCTATACTCATTCCCAGAACAATTGCAAAGGTGTTTTCACACAGCCAGTTAGGACAACTCATTAACCCTCTCTTCTTACTACCCTCCATGCTACACGCAATAATGGCTGTTGACTCTAGAAATAGGTCTGTCTGAGAGGAGGTTTGGTGACCTGGAGCTCTAAACCAGCTTTCTTAGTCAGGGGTCATGACATGTCAGGATACAAGCTAAGGAGTGGCTTTCAGACTTTTCTGCTGGGATCGAGGGCTAATTACTTTCAGAATCATAGTCTGGCTCTCACTTCAAAACCTCCCCAGGCAGAAATTTTCAAGTGCTCAGGAACTGTTTCAACAACTGCCACAAGTCCCACAAGAAAAAGGGTCATAAAGAGACAAGAGGAGAGGTTCCCAACCAGACCACCATAATGTTGTCCCAGGAGGAAGAGCCCAAGGCACGCAGGTAAAAGCATTTACTCGACCAAACGTCCGTATCTCCTCATCCCAGATGCAGGAAACGCCTCACATCAGAAGGAAGAAGGGGTGTAGAAGAACTCTGTGCTGCAGCCACGACCTCGCGGTTGCTCTGTTGAACTTCAGCAACTCTGAGAACTTGCATGATCCCTGCACAAGGGCAGGCCTGCCAAGCATCCCTCCATGCAGCCACAGGGCCTCATGAGGTTCCTCAGTCACTGAGATTTTTTTTACAGTTAATGGTGCCAGAGCTGATGGTATTCATTGGTGTGGTCACTAGTAGGGAGTGAGTATTCCTGCAAATAACTCCTTGCACACACTCCTATTAATAAGTCCAAATTAAGTCATTAATATAATATAATATAATATAATTAATATAATATAATTTAAGTCATTTGGTCAATTAGCATCTTTTTTTTTTTTTAACTTAAAGAGAGCTCTCATGAAAGTAGAGGGTGAGTCATTGGGGAGAGGAGAGCTATGGTGGGAGTGGTCAGGGCACATGAGAGGTGACCGAAGGCTTGATATGAGCAAAATATCTTACACACATATATGAACACATCATAGTGAAACCAATTATGATGTATAATTTATAGGCAAATACACTGTTTAAAGATCAACTAATTTTTATTCTTAATGGGTATGAGTATTTTCCCTGTATGTATGTCTGTATGTGACATGTGTACCTGGTGCTTGCAGAGGCCAGAGGAGGGCATTGGATCCTGTGGAACTGGAGTTACAGATGGTTTCCAGTACTGGGAGCTGAACTCAGGACTCCTCCAAGAACAACAACTGCTATTTACTACTGAGACTTCTCTCTAACCCTCTAATAAATTTTTTTTAGTTATAATAAAACTAATTTTATTTGAATATAACTAAAATATTTTTAAAAATAGAATTTTGGTATTGAATTCAATATGTGCTTCTTTATTAACATTAAATTAAAACTCTAACAGTGGGTTGAGTCAGAGCTGCAATTTTAAAATACTGAGGCATGTATGCTATGTCCTGAAATATCTACAGCAGCAACAATATTTGGAATTACATTTTTATTTTTGACAGCATCATAGGACCAATTAATATTACTATAGTTTTTGTCTTTGTTTACTATAAAAATATAAAATTTCTTCTCAAGTTTAATTAGTAATATTAATGTGCAATATTTTCTCATTAAACTTTATAGTTTCCTTATAATTTTACTAACAAATCTCTAATTAAAATTCCTGATTCAAAAAAAAATTCCTGATTTTTTTTTTGTTTTCTTTTTTTATTATATTTTTTCTTTATTTACATGTCATATGATATCTCCTTTTCCAGTTTCCCCTCCAAAAATAAAACAAAACAAAACAAAAAACAAAAACCAACAAGAACAAACCCCTGTTCCCTGCCTCCTCCTCTTCCCCCTGCTTCCCACCCCACCCTCTCCTGCTTACTGGCCCTGGCAATCCCCCTCCACTGGGGCATAGAACCTTCACAGGGCCAAGGGAGTCTCCTCCCATTGATGACCAACTTGGCCATCCTCTATTATACATATGCTGCTGGAGCCATTAGTCCCACCATGTGTACTCTTTGGTTGGTGGTTTAGTCCCTGGGAGCTCTGAGGGTACTAGTTAGTTTACATTGTTATCTGTCTTAAGGGGCTGCAAAACCTTCAGCTCCTTTGGTCCTTTCTCTAATTCCTTCACTGGGGACCCTGTACTCAGTTCAATGGATGGCTGTGAGCCTCTACTTCTGTATTAGTCAGGCACTGTCAGAGCCTCTCAGGAGACAGCTATATCAGGCTGGATTGTCCTTCCTTCAGTCTCTGCTCCATAGTTAGTCTGTACAACTCCTTCTATGGGTATTTGCTTCCCCCTTTAAGAAAGGAATGAAGTATCCACATTTTGGTCTTCCTTCTTCTTGAGTTTCTTGTGGTTTGTGGATTGTACTTTGTGTATTCCGAACTTCTAGGCTAATATTCACTTATCAGATAGTGCATACCATGTGTGCTCTTTTGTGATTGGGTTACTTCACTCAGGATGATATTCTCCAGATCCATTCATTTCCCTAAGAATTTCATAAAGTCATTGTTTTTAATAGCTGAGTAGTATTCCATTGTGTAAATGTACCACATTTTCTGTATCCCTTCCTCTGTTGAGGGACATCTGGGTTGTTTCCAGTTTCTGGCTATTATAATTAAGGCTGCTATGAACATAGATGAGCATGTGTCCTTATTACATGTTGGAGCATCTTCTGGGTATATGCCCAGGAGTGGTATATCTGGGTCCTCTGGTAGAACTGTGTCCAATTTCTGGAGAAACTGCCAAACTGATTTCCAGAGTGGTTGTACCAGCTGGCAATGTCACCAGCAATGAAGGAGTGTTCCTCTTTCTCCACAACCTCTCCAGCATCTGCTGTCACCTGAGTTTTTTTTATCCTTGCCATTCTGACTGGTGTGAGGTGGAACTCAGGGTTGTTTTGATTTGCATTTCTCAGATGACTAAGGATGTTGAACATTTCTTTAGGTGCTTCTCAGCCATTCAGTATTCGTCAGTTGAGAATTCTTTGTTTAGCTCTGTACCCCATTTTTAATGGGGTTGTTTGGCTCTCTGGAGTCTAACTTCTTGAGTTCTTTGTATATATTGAATATTAGCCCTCTATCAGATATAGGATTGGTAAAGATCTTTTCCCAATTTGTTGGTTGCCGTTTTGTCCTATTGACAGTGTCTTTTGCCTTATAGAAGCTTTGCAACTTTATGAGGTCCCATTTGTCAGTTCTTGATCTTAGAGCATAAGCTATTGGTGTTCTGTTCAGGAAATTTTTCCCTGTGCTTATGTGCTTGAGGCTCTTCCCCACTTTCTTTTCTATTAGTTTCAGTGTATTTGGTTTGATGTGGAGGTCCTTGGTCCACTTGGACTTGAGCTTTGTACGAGGAGATAGGAATAGATTGATTTGCAGTCTTCTACATGCTTACTGCCAGGTAAGCCAGCACCATTTGTTGAAAATGCTGTCTTTTTTCCACTTTATGATTTTAGCTCCTTTGTCAAAGATCAAGTGACCATAGGTGTGTGTGTTCATTTCTGGGTCTTCAATTCTGTTCCATTGATCTACCTGCCTGTTACTGTACCAATACCATGCAATTTTTTATCACAATTGCTCTGTAGTACAGCTGAAGGTCTGGGATGGTGATTCCACCAGAGGTTCCTTTATTGTTGAGAATAGTTTTGGCTATCCTAGGTCTTTTGTTATTCCAGATGAATTTGCAAATTGCTCTTTCTAAGTCTGTGAAGAATTGAGTTGGAATTTTGATGAGGATTGCATTGAATCCGTAGATTGCCTTTGGCAAGATGGCCATTTTTACTATACTAATCCTGCCAATCCATGAGCATGGGAGATCTTTCCATCTTCTGAGATCTTCCTCAATTTCCTTCTTCAGAGACTTGAAGTTTTTGTCAAACAGATCTTTTACTTGCTTAGTTAGAGTTACACCAAGGTATTTTATATTATTTATAACAATTGTGAAGGGTGTTGTTTCCCTAATTTCTTTCTCTGCCTGTTTATCCTTTGTGTAGAGTAAGGCCTCTGATTTGCTTGAGTTAATTTTATGTCCAGCTACTTTGCTGAAGTTGTTTATCAGGTTTAGGAGCTCCCTGGTGGAATTTTTGGGCTCACTTAAGTATACTATCATATCATCAGCAAATGGTGATAATTTGACTTCTTCCTTTCCAATTCGTATCCCTGTGATCTCCTTTTGTTGTCTAATTGCTCTGGCTAGGACTTTAGGTACAATATTTAATAGATAGGGTGAGAGTGGGCAGCCTTGTCTAGTCCCTGTTTTTAGTGGGATTGCTTCAAGTTTCTCTCCATTTAGTTTGATGTTAGCTACTGGTTTGCTGTATATTGTTTTTACTATGTTTAATATGGGCCTAAATTCCTGATCTTTCCAAGACTTTTATCATGAAGGGATGTTGGATTTTGTCAAATGCTTTCTCAGCATCTAGTGAGATGATCATATGGTTTTTTTCTTTGAGTTTGTTTATATAGTGAATTATGTTGATGGATTTCAATATATTGAACCATTCCTGCATCCCTGGGATGAAGCCTACTTGATCATGGTGGATGATCGTTTTGACGTGTTCTTTGAATCGGTTTGCAAGAATTTTATTCGGTATTTTTGCATCAATATTCATAAGGGAAATTGGTCTGAAGTTTTCTTTCTTTGTTAGGTCTTTGTGTGGTTTGGGTATAAGAGTAATTGTAGCTTCATAGAACGAATTGGGTAGAGTACCTTCTGTTTCAATTTTGTGGAATAGTTTGAGGAGTATTGGTATTAAGTCTTCTTTGAAGGTTTGATAAAACTCTGCACTAGGGGGCTGGTGAGATGGTTCAGCGGGCAAGAGCACTGACTGCTCTTCCAGAGGTACTGAGTTAAAATCTCAGCAACCACATGCAGGCTCACAGCCATCTGTAATGAGATCTGATGCCCTCTTCTGGTGTACCTGAAGACAACTACAGTGTACTTACATACAATAAATAAATAAATAAATAAATAAATAAATAAATCTTAAAAAAAAAGAACTCTTCACTAAACCCATCTGGGCCTGGGCTTTTTTTGGTTGGGAGACTATTAATGACTTTTTCTATTTCATTAGCAGATATGGGACTGTTTAGATCGTTGATCTGGTCTTGACTTAACTTTGGTACCTGGTATCTTTCTAGAAAATTGCCCATTTCATCCAGGTTTTCCAGTTTTTTTGAGTATAGGCTTTTGTAGTAAGATCTCATGATTTTTTTGGATTTCCTCAGTGTCTGTTGTTATATCTCCCTTTTCATTTCTAATCTTGTTAATTAGGATACTGTTTCTGTGCCCTTTAATTAGTCTGGCTAAGGGTTTATCTATTTTGTTGATTTTCTCAAAGAACAAGCTCCTGGTTTGGTTGATTCTTTGTATAGTTCTTTTTGTTTCTATTTGGTTGATTTCAGCCATGAGTTTGATTATTTCCTGCCTTTGACTCCTCTTGGGTGAATTTGCTTCTTTTTGTTCTAGAGCTTTCAAATGTGCTGTCAAATTGCTGGTATATACTCTCTCCAGTTTCTTTTTGTAGGCACTTAAAGCTATTAGTTTTCCTCTTAGGACTGCTTTCATTGTGTCCCATAAGTTTGGGTATGTTGTGGCTTCATTTTCATTAAACTCTAGAAAGTCTTTAATTTCTTTCTTTATTTCTTCCTTGACCAAGTTATCATTGAGTATAGTGTTGTTAAGCTTCCACGTGTATGTGGGCACTCTATTGTTTATGTTGTTATTGAGGAGCAGCTTTAGTCTATGATGATCTAATAGGATACAAAGAATTACTTCAATCTTCTTGTATCTGTTGTGGCCTGATTTGTGACCAATTATATTGTCAATTTTGGAGAAGGTACCATGAGGTGCTGAGAAGAAGGTATATCCTTTTGTTTTAGGATAAAAAGTTCTATAAGTATCTGTTAAATCCACTTGTTTCATAACTTCTGTTAGTCTCACTGCGTCTTTGTTTAGTTTCTGTTTCCATGATCTGTCCATTGCAGAGAGTGGGGTGTTGAAATCTCCCACTATTATTGTGTGCAGTGCAATGTGTGCTTTGAGCTTTAGTAAAGTTTCTTTTATGAATGTAGATGCCCTTGCATTTGGAGCATAGAGGTTCAGAATTGAGAATTCATC
>JADRCD010124340.1:0-20034 GCA_019843815.1 Montemys delectorum
CCCCCTTATTCCGCTGGTTACCAGCCCCACAAATCAATCATGGTCTCTCAGTTGAACTCTGTAAGAAGTCTTTCAAAATTTGTCCTCAACACAATCTAATCCATCACCTCCTCCTCCATCCCAAGCCATGATACAGGATTATATTTTCAATGGAGAGCAAGGGGGTGGGGGTGGGGGGGGGTGAAAGGGCATCATTCAGGACCGCAGCCTTAACTGAGCTCATAAATGACTTGGTTTACATAAGTCACTGCCCACTCCACTCTTAGTCTTTGTGTGGAATCAAAAATTCGAACTTCTGTATGCATCTCACGCCCTTTTTTAATATCTCTAGGTCTCTCCAAGGAATTAGCATAGGCCTGGAATAGCTGAGCCTGCTCCGTGACTCAAGCTGCCCTTTCTGACTCAGTCCTTAAGCCGGATTCACAGAATGCCTTCTCATCGTTGTCAAGGTGAAGAAGGGTCTCAATCCTTCCACTACCTAAGTGGGCAAGGTCCCCCAAGATGGGGGAGGAGAGATTTAGAAGCAGGCTGGGAACTTTTTAAGGCCTGCATTGCTTATCTAAAGCTAATTAAAAAGATCTATTCTTGGGCTGTAGAGATGTCTCAGCGGTTAAGAGCACTGACTGTTCTTCCGAAGGTCCTAAGTTCAAATCCCAGCAACCACATGATGACTTACAACCATCTGTTAACAAGATCCGACCCCTTCTTCTGGGGTGTCTGAAGACAGCTACAGTGTACTTACATATAATAAATAAATAAATATTTTTTTTTAAAAAAAAGATCTATTGTTTCCTTTAATTACACACACACACACACACACACACACACACACACACACACACATGAAAGGCTGGAAAGGCCCTACATTCTCATGGTCAATTTCATTTTGTTTTGTTTTGTTTTAATATTTATTTATTTTATGTATATGAGTATATTGTAGCTGTCTTCAGACACACCAGAAGAGGGCATCAGATCCCATTACAGATAGTTGTGAGCCACCATGTTGTTGCTGGGAATTGAACTCAAGACCTCTAGAAAAGCATTTAGTCCTCTTAACCACTGAGCCATCTCTCCAGCCTCCCGGTCAATTTCTTTTTGACAAAGTTTTCAAGAAAATCCCTGTGTAGAAGATAGTCTTAACAACAACTGATGCTGGAGGAAGCTGATCAACAAACTGGCAAGCCCTCTGTCCTTACCTTATACCATGGGAGAAAAATGAATTCAAAACAGATTGTGGGTATAAATGAAAAGAGCCAAGATCTAAAACTCCTAGAAGAAAATATAAGAGAAAATTTTAGTGACCTTGAATTTGACACTGCATTGTTAATTTTTTAATAGCTAACGATTAAATGGTTAAAGAAAATCTTGTGGTGTGGGGCGATGGCTCTGTTGGTAACTTGTTTGCTGTGCAAACCTGAGAAGGTGAGTTCAATTCCGGCACTCAGATTTTAAAAAAGAAATCTGTGATTGGAAGTATGTGCTAATAATTCCAGGACTAAGAAGCCTGGCAGGGGTGGATCCCTGGCACTCACTGGCTAGCCACCCTCCCCTGTCAGGAAGTCTCAGGTCCCAGTAAAACATAACTCTATCCAAAAAAATCAAGGTAAGTCATGTCTGAGGAATACCACTCAAGGTTGATCTCTGCCCTCTACATGCATGACCACGCACATGTACATGCACCGGCACAAACACATGCACCTACCCACACATGAACCTGCACACATATGAAAATGTACACCTGCAGGAAATAACCCCTGGACTAGTGGGCTTCATTACAACTAAAGATGGCTAGGAGAATAGAAGAAAAAGCCACAGAAATGAGAGAAAATATTTACAAAGCATCTTCTATAACCAAGGGCTTGTACCCAGAAGTAATGTAAAGAAAACAAACAACATAATCTTTTTTTAAAAGATTTATTTTATTTATTTTATGTGTATGAGTACACTGTAGCTGTAGAGATGGCCGTGAGCTATCATGTGTGTGGTTGCTGGGAATTGAACTCAGGACCTCTGCTGGCCCCGCACGCGTAATTCACTGTAGCTGACTTCAGACACACTAGAAGAGGGCACCAGATCTCATTATAGGTGGTTGTGAGCCACCATGTGGTTGCTGGGATCCGAACTCAGGACCTTCTGAAGAGCAGACAGTGTTCTTACCCGCTGAGCCATCTCACCAGCTCACATAATCTTTTGTTTTTTTAAGCAGCAAAAGATCTGACTAGACATCCACTGCACCAGAATAGGGGGGAGCTGCAGGGACTCTCATTACCAGCTGCTGGGGATGGAAAATGGTATGAGCACTTTAAAGAGTATTTTGCCACCTTTCAAAAATTAAGGCCAGCTAGGTGGCTCCGCAGGTAAAGGTGCCTCCTACCAGGTTTGTCAACCTGAGATCCGTCTCCAGGCCCCACAGGATAGAAGGACAGAATCAACCCGAAAACTTATCCCCTCGCCTCCAAATGCATGTGTGGTACCCTCTACACACACTAAATAAATGAGAGTAAATTTTAAAAGCTTAAAAGATACCTTGGCTATTTCCATCCTGTCAAAGAAATGAAATCACATTTTGCATGGAACTGTACTCAAGCACCCACAATCGCTTAGGTTGTACTGGGAAGAGCTGAAAACCACCCGAATGCACCCCAGCCGATGGGTGGATTAGCAAATTGCCACTTGGTCACACAGAAACCATTATAGAAAGCAGGGTGGCATGACTAAACCTCAGAGATGATTATGATGCACTAAAGTGGAGTGCACGTGTTCTGTCATTAGTTACAGAAAATTGTACAAAGTGTAGTTAGCCTACAGTCAGAACAGGCTATGGTAACCGGGCACAAGGGAACTTGGGGTGGTTGGTACATTTACTTTATTTTACTTGATTTTTTTTATGGCAAGGTCTCACCATGCAGCTTTGGCTGTCCTGGAACTCACTATGTAGCCCAGGCTGGCCTTGAACTCACAGAGATCCACGTGCCACAGCTGAGATTAAAGGTGTGCACCACCACATCCAGCCTGCTGTCTATTAATTTGGGTGTTTCTTTTCTTAATTGTGACAATATTTTGAGATTTATAAATATGTCAAGCTTCTCAAATATTGACTTCTGTTCTGTACAACTTCTGATGTTCCAATTATTTTCATTAATTGAGTTATTAGAAAACAGGCCTGTATCATAACTATCCAAAACCTGAAATTTGTTTCAAGATAATGCAGTGCAGGTGAAGGTGGTTGTGACAGATCGAAAAGATGTGTCATGTAGAAGCTGGGTTCCTCCAATGTGTGCTGGAAATGCTATGCCTGAAAACGTCAGAATGGCTGGGCATGGCAGTACACGCCTGGTAGCCTAGCACTCGGGAGGCCAAGACAGGAAGTCGGACAGTGTTTGTCCAGTTTGTGCTTTGCAGCAAGTTTAAGGTTATCTGAGCTACACAGGCTCAAAAATAAAACAAATTAAATGCAACACACACATGTACATACAGACACACACACATGCCTCAAACGAAACAAAATCAAAAGATGACACCAGCCAAAAATGTGTCTTTAACCCTAAAGTATCAGGCATTCACAACTGCTATGTTCTTCCTTTGGAGATAAGAGGAGAGGCCTGGTCTCTCCTTGGTCACCTTCAAAGCTTTGATTTAGTTCTATAAAAATGCTTCCAAGAGTTAGAGACCACATGAATCGGTTAAAGTTGATGTGCAACAGAATCAATTAATAATTTATCAATGCAAGTCTTCTGGCAGGCTAGATTTGTCTCAAAGAAGGGACTGATGGCAGGGGCTGGGAAGGAGACCTTCAGTAGGAGAGCGGGAGCCGGGCCCTGGGGCTGCCCTGGAGCCATGCTTTGTAGATCGGCAAAGCACATGTGCATCAAAGTAGCAGAGTAATTGTGACATGTGAGCAGGGAGTTAAAGGTGAGCCCCAAAGTCCTCCTCAGCACACAGTGCCTCGCTGTATCCCATCTCCACCACCCCCCCACCCCCAAGGCATCAACACTACCAACTCAGAGGAAAGTTCCACGACTTCTCAGGGCCGGGAGCCAGTCCCTCTAATGAGTGCTCATTCATAAGCTGGTTGAGTGTCTGCTGAATTCTCCAGCATCAGATCCTCAGAGCAATTTACTACTTGTCCAGGGTTGATAACTAACAGCTTGCAGGTTTTGGTAGGCATCTGAGAGTGTAGGAGGCTACAGTAAAGGCACGGTGAGAGTGGCCGAGGAAGATAGCCAGGAAAGGTGATGGCATGTGACTGGCTAGTTAAACCTACCTGTTTGCATGGACGCCTTGTTGAGAGGATTTTGATGTGTTCCTTCCTGGTGTCAAGCTTGAGTTTTATATATGGCATGTTGGGAAAGAGGAAGAAACCCAGGGGCATTTGTGAAAATGGTGTGGTAGAGCTCTTCAAAATCCTCTTTTCTACAAAAACGATGAGAAAAATAACAAAAACAACTAGTTTCAACCTTTCAAGAACTCTAGAGATTGGTCAAAGGCTTCCAGCCAGCCAGCAATAATTTACTTGATGAAATGACAGAATTTCACTAAAAATCTCTGTCTCTCTCTATGTCTCTCTCTGTGTCTCTCTGTCTCTCTCTGCGTCTCTCTGTCTTTCTCTGTGTCTATCTGTCTCTCTCTGTGTCTCTCTGTCTCTGTCTCTCTTTCTGTGTCTCTGTCTCTCTCCTTCTGTCTGAGCCTTGCAAAGTCAAAAGTTCCCAAGAGAAACTAAGCCCTGACGGCTCTCCAAAAGCCCCACTTGCAAGCCTGTCTTTATTTAATCTAACAAAGTTTCCTCAGGGCTAAAAGTTGTTTCCTGTAGGGCATTTGTTAAAAAAACTCAGTGGGAATTGTTGGATGTCATAGATGGTGGAGGCGGCGGATGACAGTTGGAGCAATAATAAACTAAGCATATGCTTAACCTAAAGGCTAGCAGGCAGGATCTAAAAGCTACTATGAAGCCCTGAAAATTCTGGCATATATAGTCTGGGGAATATAGAAATCTGTGAGCACAAGGAAGAAAAGCCCTGGTATCAGAGCAGTGTGCATGCTCAAAAAAGACCCCAGAGCTCCTCACATGCCCCAGTTCCCAGAGAGCACTCAGTAAACCAGTTCATCTGGTCTAGAACCTTAAGAAAATCTTTATCTAATTATTAGATGGACACTAATTTGACTCAAGTGGGAATTCAGTGGGAGTTTTATCAGGGTAGCTGGGCCAGGTGGTCAGAGAGGCTGAACAGTCTCTCCATTAGCCTGTTTGGAGAAGTGGGGTAAAGAGCAACTCCAAATCCGAAGGCCTCAAAACTGTAGGAGCTGAGGGCACACCACTAAGCCCAAGACTAAGTGCCAGGAAATGGGAGAGACACCTAGTGCAAAAAGTCCCAGGGCCTGAGCTCCAGAGAACAGAGAGAAAGAGGGACACCTTCGGTTCCTTATGGTTCCTCTGCTAGTTGGATGGTGCACTTTCCCACGTGAACTGAGGGTAACTCTTTGATTCAGCTCACTGATGCAGTGCCAGTCTTGTCTGTAGACAGCCTTACAGACACATTCAGAAAGAGTACCTGGTCAGATATGTAGATATCCTTTAATTCAGCCAGTTGATACCTAATATTAGCTACCAAAGACATTAATTGAAATTCCTCAAGAAAACTGCTAAGATAATAATTTGAAAAATAGCAAAATGAATGCTAGGCATTCAAAAAGGTATATCAAAAATGACTAATACAAAACACACAACAAGGGTGGAATAGAAGAACTAAAAACTTAAGATGTATAAAAAGAATTGTCAAAATAGCAGATGTAAATCCTGCCCTGTGAATAAGTACATTAAATTTAATGTTTTAACTTTTCAATTAAAAGTGTTAAAAAGAAAGGTTATATGAAAACTATGATAGCAGCCACAAGGGGTGCACCCTGGTTCAGGCAATTGGGTTGAAAGTAAAGCAGAAAATGTCAGGTCTATCATGAAAACAAAACCAAAAAGAGGTAGGTGGCTACTTTACTATTAGACAAAAGTGTTATCAGAGTCTAAAGAGAGAACAGTTCAGAACGAAAACCAACATGGGTCAGGACACAAAGAAGCTGAACCAACTGTGAAACTGTGCACCTCACACAGAGCCCCAAACCACTAAGGTGAAAGCCACCAGAATCAGAAATCAATCATCCACAAACAATGACTGGAGCCTGTGATATCCCAATTTTTGACATCAGAACAGATTGCATGCAGAACATCAGTGAAATGGAATACTTAGACAACATTTGGACAATACACTCAACCAAATGACCTAGCAGGCACCCCTAGGAAGCTCCACTGCAGAGCAAAGTCATCTTTCCACAAGAGGCTCCAGGATAGGCATATGTGAGGTCATGGTCCCCACGAGGTCGAAAGGACTGATGTCACTGGCCACCGTGGTGTGAGTGGAGAAATCACATAAAGAGTAAACAGAGACTTTCCCAGAATTGAAATGTAAAAGCACTCTGAAAGGTCAGGCAGGGAAGTCTGAGCATGCCTGATGATAAATGAAAGGACCATAAGCTGAAACTACAAGACACAGCAAAGGCATTGCTTGCAGATCAATGGTCATGAACATCAACATTTTAAAAAAAGAAAAAAGAAAAGAAGAGCTTAAAATCAGTAATTCCTCTTCCATCCTAGGAAACTGGAAAAGAAAAAGAGAAAAAAAAATCTAACTAAAGCAAGCAGAAGAAAAAAATGATAAAGATCAGAGTAGAAACGAATAGACGAGAGGATAGAAAAAACCCAAAAACTAACAAAAACTTCCTTCTTAGGCAAGAACGCAAACGACAATCCTTCACTGCACTAACTAGGGAGAAAAAGAGAGATCTCTTTTCTTTACTGAAATGATGAAAGAGAGCAATGCCAAGCTTTCAGAAGGAAATAATTGTGAAAAAATATTATAATCTCGTTCCAGCTAACACGCTGGTAACATGGAGGAAATGGAATTGTTTCTAGAAAGACGTAGACCAACAAAACTAACTCCAGAAAATACGGTTGTGCAACAAAAAGTGAAGAGATTAAATTAGAACCTTTATTAACAAAAAATTTCAAGTAGGGCTCAGAGTTCCATGCTTGTGATTTGAGCAACCGGGAGCTTGAGGCAGGAGGATCAGGAGTTCAAGGTCATCCTCAGATGCTTGGTGAACTTAAGGTGAGCCTGGGTTATACAAGACCCTGCCTTGACCCTTCTTTTCCCCTAGGGAAAAAAAATTACCACAAGGAAAAAACCCCAAACTAGATGATTTCAGTGGTAAATTATACAAAGATTTTAAAAGAATACTTAACACAAACCCTTAAGACATTCTTTCAAAATGTAGCTTATGTGGGAACACTTTCTTAGTCATTCTAGGAGGCAAGTATTATCCTGGGCAGGGGGCAGATATCACTGAATCCAGGAATAAAAAGAATTATGCACCAATTCTGTGTAATCTGTGAATAGAAAAATACTCACAGGCCAGGTATCTAGGATATTAAAAAAAGTATTACAACTCAATAACTCTGAAACTTCAAAAATGAATGAGACACCCAGATAGAAGTTCCTCTACAGCAGATATTCAAATAGCCCACACCACATTCTTACTCATCAGATAAATGCTCATCAAAACCACAAACGAAATGCTGCCTCACGCCCACAAGGATGATAAAAATAAAAAAGACAGACAATAACAGCAAGTGTCGGTGAAGATGTATAGAAATATCTCTTAGCACACTGCTAGGAGGAATGTCAAATTAGTTTACTTTGGAAAATCATGAGACAGTTCCTCTGTGTGTTACACATTCGAGTCACCACGCCATGACACCCAATATTCCACTCCTGTTGGGATACCGAAGAGAATTCAAAACATGTTCATACAAAAATATGTGCACAGATATGTATAGCATCATTATTTAATTAATCAGACAAAGAGATCTACTGGTCTGCCTTGGAGGCAGAACACACACCTGATGACTGTGTTCAGCAACACCCTCTGTGGGCTTTGTGGAGTCTGGAATGTGTGCTGTTAGTCTAGCACAGCAATGGCACAGCCCATGGGAGTTAGTCAAGTTCAGGTACCAGGGTTGCCTGGTGCAATTTGGAATAAGCCTGCAATGTGGTAATTCCTGCCATCTTGCTTATCCTAAAACCTCACCTAACAGTCTTAGCCTTTGCTTTGTTTGTCTACTAGGAAAGCCCACATTACAAAAACCCTGACAAGGTAGCTTTAGTGAGTTAGGCCACTTCTCTTCTTCAAACTCTTGATGCTTTTCCTGATGTTGGTACACCACATGAAGGAATCTCAGATGTCTGTGTCCTTTAATTATGAAGTTAGCAGGATGTGCATCCTGCGCAGTTCTCAGTGGAGTCTCTAGCCATTTCCAACGACAATCCCTCTAAATCAGAGATGCTATGGACTGCCAGTATTATATAGGTGTGGCAGGCAGGCTGCTTTTCCCACAAGGAAACACCCAAGTACATCTCACAGCCCGGGTAGGAGTTGTGGAAATGAACAGAATCAGAGAGTTGCAGGGTGGTACACACCTTTAATCCCAGCACTTGGGAGGCAGAGGCAGGCGGATTTCTGAGTTCGAGGCCAGCCTGGTCTACAGAGTGAGTTCCAGGACAGCCAGGGCTATACAGAGAAACCCTGTCTTGAAAAAACAAAAACAAAACAAAACAAAAAACAAAACAGAGAGCTATAGGTTTTAAAGGCTGCAGGGATAGACTTCATCAGTAAGAGGAATGGTCTGAGTGTCATGTACCAAAGCATCCTTGAACTGGTTGCTGCTCAAGGAAAGTTGGTTGTATAGTGAGAGGGTGAAGCAAGATGCATGCTTGCAACAGAGGTGCTGAACCGTTTCGTAGAAAGCACCGGGGCTATCTAGCCTTGGATCAGAGTCTGATGAGGATCTGGGACAGTCACAGCCAAGAAGAGAAACTGGCAGCCTGGCAGCCGTAACAAGGGCCTGGCTGAGGCCAGAGGATCCCAGTGGACTAAACTCCTGCAAAGGAGGAGCAATTCTCAGATTTCTAATGTCCTCTTCCATGAACTGCAAGTAGGTCTACTTCTGTCTCACAATAAATTTTTCTTATATATGATAAACCCCCCAGTACATGTGCAGGTGGTGGAATTGGTAAGGCTGATGGTGGTAGTAATGCTGCTGCAGCTGCTGATTATGGTGGTGGTAGAAATGATGAGGATGATGCTTATGGGAGAGGTGGGGGTGGCATACAGCTGTGATGATGATGAAGATGGTAATGATGATGATGATGAAGGTGAAGTTTCAGTAAAGACTTTGTGAGACTCCTATAAGACCTCCTGCTTCACTGGGCCAATGTTTCCAGTGACATACCTCAATTCAAATAGAAGCTAGGGCTAGACAAGACACCCAGGGTGTATGTAGACAGAGAAGCAGTTCTGTATAACTCAGAACAGAAAGCCATGCTCCTCATGGGACTGGAGACTCCAGAGGAAAGGTGGAAAGGGTCTTAAAGGAGAAATACACTTGAAAAGAAGAAAAATATTCAATGAGAGATCCCTACCCCCATCCCTTTGGAGTATGTGACACTGTCCTTGGCCTCCACGTGCCGTCTGTAAAGTCTATGCTTCCCTAACAGTTTTGGAGAAATAGACTCTTTTTGGTTGTCTTGAACGGAGCGTATGACAGGGCCTAGAGGTAAGAGACAAGATAGGGTCTGTGAGGTTCTTGAGTCTGCCTGGAAACAACCTTAGCTTTTTACATGTAAACAAATATCTGAACTCAAGTCCTCCTGCATCTTCAGCTTTTGTTATCTTGTGCCTCTGTTGGTCCTGTTTTGCTGTTCTGTTGTAAATTTCAGTGTGTGTGCCTTTGTCATATTGGTATATAACAGAAACTTACTCTCAGCCTTGCAAACCCCACCTCCTCTCTGCTACTTCATCCGAGCTGGTCCAGATGACATTGTGAGAGGAGGTAAGGGATGACATCATGAGAGGAGGTAAGTGATGACATCATGAAAGGAGGTAAGGGATGACATCATGAGAGGAGGTAAGGGATGACATCATGAGAGGAGGATGAGCAGAGGATGTTTTGTGGTGAGCTCCTGCTGGGATTCCTCATTCTGCCTGTGCTGATCTCTCATGGCCCCTCAGGACGCCTCTTTCTGTGCCTCAACCTCGGGACCTTGGGCAGAGTCTTCCCTGGGGTTCCTGAGCCCCTTCAGGCCTTCTGGGAAGGTTCTTTTCCTTCCACAAAGAGTTGGAAGAACATCGTGAAAAGCATCTTGAGGAGTTTGTCACAGCTCAGAGAGAGAGAGAGTAGAGGATACAAGCCTTTGAGTATGGCCTCAAGAACAGAGTAGTAGCCAGGAAAAGACAAAGACTGCCATCTTTGACAGAGCCATTCTTCCACAGCAGCTACTGACAGGGTCAGGAAAAATAGCAGCTATGCTGAAACTTGTACAGGGGCACTGGCTTCCAAAATCTCCTAGCATGTTTGTAGTGATGACCCAAACCCATTGAGAAGCCATCTTTGGATCCTTCAATATTAAGTGCATCCCCACTTAGGTTAGGCAGGGGTGTAGGGGTGAGAGAGTGGTGGGTGGGGGGGGGGTGGAGTTCAAGGGGTGAGAGGCAAGGATGAGGAACTAGGGGTGGTAAGTGGGGGTTGGGTGGGAATAGGGGTCAAGGGATGAGGGGCAGGGGTGGAGAGCTATAGTGAGAGATGAGTGGTTGAGTCCCACTGTGGTACTGTTGGGATACGGTAGCAACTTCCTGGGGCAGGGTTTTACTTCCTACTAGTCAATCCACCCCCTTTTTCTTCTTTCTTTCTCTCTCTCTCTCTCTCTCTCTCTCTCTCTCTCTCTCTCTCTTTCCTCTTTTTTTTTTCTTTTTTTAGCTCTTTGAGACAGGGTTTCTCTGTATAGCCCTGGCTGGAATCACTCTGTAGACTAGGCTGGCCTCAAACTCAGAAATCTGCCTGCCTCTGCCTCCCAAGTGCTGGGATTAAAGGCGTGCTCCACCACCGCCCAGCCCATCCTCCTTTTCTATCTTTTACTTTCTGGCCACTAGGTGAAAACTTGGTTGTGTCACCTGCTGCCCGTCGCTGTATCTGCCCCTCCCACCAGAGGCCTAAAGGCAATGAGTCTGCCTGACTCTTGATTGCAACCACTAAACCATGAGTCAAAACAATCCTTCCCTCTTTATAAGTTGACCATCTAAGGCACTGGTTACAGTAGCGGAACGCCAGTGAACCCGATCCTATTGCTGCATCTATGAATACTCCGACCCTTCCTATTATTGAGCTCATGTGACCATCCTAGATGACCCTTTTGGTGAACATATGTTTTCATTTCATGTGGGAAAATCCCTAGGAGTGCCGCTCTGGGTCACAGGGCAGTGTTTGTGTACTGTCTTATGAGTTGCCACTTCCTTACTAATATTTAGTCGTGCTGGTAATTTTAATTTTAGGTGGGAGTATTGTGGTATCTCATTTGTGGTTTTAATTTTTATTTCCTGGTGAGTACTGGTGAGTGCCTTTGCAGTCCCTGATGGCCATTGGCACGTTTGTTTTGTTGTTGTTGTTGTTGTGTGTGTAATATACAAATTCTCTCATTCACCTATTATTTTATTTAATTGCTCACTTATTTGCATGAGGCTGAAGCTGAACCCTTGGCCTTGCACAGGCTAGACAGGTGTTTTAACCACTGAATTGTATCCACAGCTCTCTGGGTTCTTTCCTTATATAATCTCCCTCTTCTCCTGGCTTATAATTGTGCACTACCCTATCAGGCTCTTTCATCAATTTCTTCATTGAATTGATTATCTTTTATTAGTGAGTTCAAAGAGTTCTTTATAAACCCAGAACATCTGTCCATTTTTAGATTTGTGACTATTTTCTCCCAGTAGGTGGCTTGTTTATATATTTGCTTAGTGATGTTTTTTTAAGATGTAGTTATTTATTTTTAAGGACTATGAGTGTGTTGGCCTGTATGTATGTTCATATAGCATGTTTGTGCCTAGAACCTGAGGTGGCCAGAAGAGGGCATTGCATGCCCTAAAAACGGAGTGACAGATTGTTGTAAGCCACGCTGTGGGTTCTAGGAACCAAACCTGGGTCCTGCGGAAAAGCGCCTCTCCAGCTCTCTTGGTGCTAGTCTTTACTAGCAGAAGCTATCAGTTTTGTTAGAGACAGATGTCTCTGCTGTCTTCTATGATTGGCTCTTTCTGTGATGTACCCAACATTTGCTTCTACCCAAACTGTGAAGATATTCTCTTATGCTTTTCTCTAAATATTTTATGGCTTTTGTCTCTAGCTCTGTGGTTCATTTCAAGTTAATTTTTGCAAATGAGGAAGAGAGAAAAAAGGTGAGATGTCTTGTTTGTATCCAAATAACCACCCAATGAAGGCAGCACCATTTTTTGGAAAAGACTTTTCTTTCCCCATAAATTGTTTTGACTTATCGGACAAGCCCAGATGTCCCTGTAAGTGTGAATTTCCCTCCCCCACCCCCTTTCTTGGTTCATGTCTGTTAGTTATCTGTCAGTCCTCGGCCAGTCACCATCACACTGCTGTTTGCACGTGAATCTGGCTACTCCATCTTCTCACATAATCACTTTTGTTTGTTAATTTTCTATATTCTCTATCTTGATGTTATCTGGTTCCACTCCTGATATTTCTTTCTCTTCTGTTCAGCGTTTCCTTCCTCCTTTATCCCCTCTCTCCTTCCCTCCTTTCCTTCCTTTTTGTTCGACTCTTGAAGAGGACCATTGAAGCACTGCCTTGAAACCTACCTTCTTTTGTATGTGAGATTATGAATCTCCTTCCTAATACTATTTGTACCACAGCTCAGCATCTTGATGCTTTGTTTCCACGATCATTCTGTTCAAAAGTCCGTTTTCCTTGCTGGTCCTGCTTTAGCTCAGGATTACTTAGAAGTGCTGTCTGCCCAGCAGTCAGGAAGAAAACCCAGTGTCAGAGCACACCCCTTTACTTCCACCCTCAGCTTCTGACAGAACCCAGTCGTTTGGGTCTCTGTCAGAATCCTACTCACATCAGAACATGACAGAGTCTTCGGACTATCGGGATGATGACAATGAAGAGACCGACAGCAGTGACGCAGACAGTGAAATTATTGACCAGTGTTGTGGTCCAGCTGCAGCCTAATGGTGAGCAGGATTACAGCATAGCAAATACTGTGTGACTTTCAGGTGGTTGGTTTATTTCTCTTAAAATGTTTATTTAGGTATATGATTTGATTTTCTGCTCCCTTTAGAAGTTTCTGTAGAAATAACTTATTTTTCAGTTTTTTAGTGTAATCAAGTTCCTGAAACAGGCTATTTGATCTCTAATACTTATCTCCAATAGTATACAGCCACTTCACTAACAAGTAACAGACTGGTGCTGTAACTCAGGCATCAAATTAACTCTGTGGGGATGACAAAATGTAGCCAAGACACTTTAAAAATCCTCAGTATAGCTTGAAATAAAGACCTAGGTCACAGTATGCAAATGTTGTCTTACACACGGAGTCTGCTATGGTCATCTAGCATGAGCTAAAACACCTCTCACTTTCATAAAGTTGCCTAGTGTTGTTGGGTTGGCACATGTCTCTTCTGATAGTCCTTCTATGTCATGATTAATGAGTGGAAACAAGCAGTTTAGGAATTTTCTTCACAGTACCACAGAGAAACTAAAAAATGTTTTTTTTTCTATTCCCAAGTAGTTTTTCCTCATAGGAAAAGTCTAGTGTAGACTTCAAATACTTTGTTTTAAGGTTTTCAAAACCACTATAGTGTTATTGAGTTTGATTCCACCGGAATGTCTCTGGATCTTACTTTCCATATTTCAGTATCCTTTTTGTGTTGTGATTTTAAAAATGCTGTATAAAAATACCAAATTTCAGGCCAGGTGGTAGTGGTGCATGCCTTTAATCCCAGCACTTGGGAGGCAGAGGCAGGCGGATTTCTGAGTTCGAGGCCCGCCTGGTCTACAGAGTGAGTTCCAGGACAGCCAGGGCTACACAGAGAAACCCTGTCTCGAAAAACCAAAAAAAGAAAAAGAAAAAAGAAAAGAAAAGAAAAATTATATAACACTGTAACTATGTAGAAAATATATTTAAATATAATCAGAATGCTAAGACTTTTTATATGGCCTTGTATGATGAGAGCTTCAATGTTAATAAATGTTTTCCACTTTAAAAGCAAAAAAAAAAAAAAAATTAGTACTGTCTGCCTCTAAGTATCTCACCATCAGTGACTTCTGGTTAAATTCCCTGTACCCAATAAAAATTCAATACACCAGTAGTACCTTTTCAACTTATTGGGACTTATGGACTCACATGTAATTTATCTTTTAACTGGCAACAGGTGGGGTTTTTTTGTTTTGTTTTGTTTTGTTTTTTCAAGACAGGGTTTCTCTGTGTAGCCCTGGCTGTCCTGGAACTCACTCTGTAGACCAGGCTGGCCTCAAACTCAGAAATCTGCCTGCCTCTGCCTCCCAAGTGCTGGGATTAAAGGTGTGTGCCACCACTGCCCGGTGGTGGTTTTGTTTTTAATTCATACATAATAATTGCTTGTATTTTGGGGAGCAGAGTAATATTTCAATCCATGTAAATGTTTACTGCTCATGTGATGATACTTGGCATATTTATTATCTCTAACATTGCGTTTCTATCTTTGTTATGATTATTCAGAATCCTCTCTGTGAGCCCTTTTGCAGTTTGCAGCTACGTGTAGCCTACTATGCTGTACAACACTAAGAGTCAGCACTCATGGGCAACTGTACCCCTTAACCGTCACCCTTCCCCCCAGCCTTCTCTAGTCTGCCTTCTGCTTTTGTGAGATCAACATCTGCAGACTCTTATATAAAGTGAGAACATGTACTAAAGGTCTTTCTCCATTTTACATTTATCTATTTGTCTTTTTGCACATGTGTGTGTGTCACAGTGTGCACAAGGAGGTCAGAAGTCAGCTGTCAGGAGTTAATGGATTCCAGAGATCTAACTCAGGTTGTCAGACTTGGTGGCAAACACCTCTGCTTCCTGAGCCAGCTCATAGGCCCTGGCATTTGTCTTTCTGACCTATTTCACTTAATACAGTACCTTCTTGACAAAAGTTCTGCAGGGAAAGATGCTCTCTAAATGCCAACTGGGCCAAGGCATTGGGGGATTTATGCAAATACAGATGCCACCACTGATTTGAGCCCTAGCTCTTCTATCAATGGCAGATACAAACAGATTTGTATATGTTGAAGCTCTCTTCTCGGTACCTACAAACCAATGATTGTCACTTCTCATGGATAAACTGATGATTATGACATGTCCACCCCTATTCCATCTGGAATTCACCTCCATCTGAGAGCTCCGCAGCCCCACCAGCAACCTTCTTACTGTTTTCCCAACACTTCTCTCTCTCTCTCTCTCTCTCTCTCTCTCTCTTCCTTTTTAATATTTCTGTCACACGTCTTACAGAGACTGTTCTTTCTCCACCTGGACAACCTCCTGTTTTGACTGCAGCTTTGCAGTATTGGTCCTTCCCTTCCCTAGCCTGGTAAGTCGCCTCTTCTACTGAGGCGGCTGGTTCACCGTTCACCTGAGTTTGTTTCTAGTGTTTGTTTCTCTGATCCTTCTTTTCTGCTCACTTTTAAAATTATCTTAGTGTATTTTAAAATCACTTCTTAATTTTAGCCAACTTCTTTGCGCTCATTATTAATTACATAGAGATTACAGTATGTGTCTTACACTTCACTAAGTTATAATTGTGTCATTTTATACAAATTACAAAAAACCCTCAGGATCAATAGATCCATTTACCCCAATCATTTTATGTTAAAATTTCCATATACACTACACATATATCCTGTAATATTATTATTCTTTAATAAAATATTTAAATTTAGAAAGCCTTTATATTTGTCTGGAAACTCACTACTTTTGATGACACCACTTCCTTTCAACTTAAAGAAATTCCTTGATTTTTTTAAAATCATTTTTATGTGTAAGAGTGTTTTGCCTGCATATATTTTACATGATGTGTCTAGTATTTCTGAAGGTCACTGTCATCGAAGTTTGTGTTGTTTATTTGGGATTTCTCTTCACCAATTATTCTTCCAGTTGGTGATAACACTTCTGAGAACCAAACCCAGGTCCTCTGCAGGAGCAGCGTGTACTCTTAACCTCTGAGCCTCTCTCCAGCCCCTCAGTATGTTTTTCCAAACTCTGAAATGGCTTAAGAGTCACGATGTGTCTATTCTGATGATGGAACTTTAAAAGAGACCAGAACTTCTATCCTGCCTTCTTTAATCTCTGGGGATGCAGGAAAGAGTGGGTTTCATTTTCTGCAGGAGGCCTGGGACATGTGCATGAGTGCATTCACACACAAGGAATCATTTGCAGTGTTTGTTGATAATGTGTGATGCATAATTCTCTAGATAACAAACTTAGAATCAGAGAAATTTAGATATGGCATTACTTTGGGCTTGAAAAGATTGCTGGAAATTGATTTCAAGCCCACAGGTTATTTCTGAAAGATCTTCAATATTTACTGGGGATGGCAGTGGTAATGACAACAGGGCCACCATCAGGGTATCATCATTTATGCATAGCATGCCTTTATGTCACCTGTGTCCTTAACAACCCATTTAACAGATGAAGAAGCAGAGGTGGTGAGCAGGTGGGGACCTCTCACAGCTAATGGAGCCAGGGTTCCATCTGAGTGGCCTGAGAGTTTTCTTTCTTTGTTCCTCTATTCTAAAACACTGGTCCTCAATTACATGGCAGCCTTTCATCAAACATACCTAGAAAGAATACATGTATGGGCCAATGATGTCACTTCATACATGACATGATATGATATGATATGATATGGTATGATATGATATATGGATGCAGATCTCTTTGAATGTCCCATGTTCCAGCTCCAATGGCAGGCCTGAAAGATAAGAATATTAGCCAAAGGCCTTCCAGGGAGAGATTTCTCTACTTCCCTGCCCCCTATTATCTAGATCTCAGATGCAGGATGGGGCCTTCCATCCTCAGAGCCCAGCTATGGTCCAAGGGGAGAGATGAGAAGCTGTCTAAGAATAGTGTTTGAGCTCTGCTCCAAGAGTGAGGTTTTTACAGTTAGTATGTTTGCTTGGAATGTTCAGACACTTGTTGTCGAAAGGCACATTGGTTCACAAAGCCCGTCAGGAATGCTGATTTTTCTGGAAGCTTCAGAGGTAGTTCCCTCCAGATAAGAAGACCACAATAAACACAGTCCCCAAAGTGCTAGCTCATTTCTTGGTAAAGCGGTTGCTAGAGATTTCTCAGGGCACACAAATAGCTGGACCATAAAGAAAACAGCAAACCATTCGCAGAATAGAGAAGTATATTCTCAAAAATGACACCAGGCCAGGGCTGTGGTTCAACAAGGGGCTTTCACACTGTCTCTGTTGCTGTTTCAGTTTTAGCCTCAGAAGGATGCTCTGCTCCAGCAGGGCTGAGCCCTCAGGGTTAGCACAGACTCTAGTCCCTGGCGTGGATGGAAAGATAGGACCCACCTTAGCCAGTCTGGACTTCCCTCATGGGAGCCCTGCTTCAGGAGGGACGTGTCAATCATTAAAGGCTTCCAGAAAACTGTCCGTGGTTTATGAAGCTACTCTAACCCCATTTCTGTACTTCAAACAGCTATGCACCAAGAACTCAAGGCTTAGGATGGACACTGAGACCCAGTTTGATCTCAACACAGAAGACGTAGGTGCTGGGGCTATTGCAG
The DNA here is from genome assembly GCA_019843815.1 of Montemys delectorum. Taxonomy (NCBI): domain Eukaryota; kingdom Metazoa; phylum Chordata; class Mammalia; order Rodentia; family Muridae; genus Montemys; species Montemys delectorum. The sequence continues at coordinate 17,719 of JADRCD010124340.1, forward strand.
CGAGCTCTAGGTTGAGGGAGCAACGAGAGGAGAAATGTTCAGATATTACCAGGTCTGTTCCTGTTGCCTTCTTGGGTCAATACTGTATCATGTCAGGACTCTTCCCCCTAACACTGACACTATTCACTGTATGCCGGACCCCACCGTGCCTGAAGCTCATAGCCAGCCTATTTCCAGTAACTGCAGGTAGGAGTCAATCTCAGAAGAAGGAATCAGAAATATTGCCTGACATGTGTTCAGTAAGATGTTGCTTCTCCTTTGGGCTCCTGGGCACACAAACCTGCCCACATCCAAGGGACACTGGATCTGGGGAAGTACGAGATGTGATTTGAGGTGACTCTTACCGTCTTCCCTGACCAAAAGATATGCCAATAGTGATGACCTCATTGGGGAAGCCAATTTGGTTGAAGTTCTTTATTTTGGAAATAAGAAAGCAGTGCATTTGTCCCTCATCCAGAGTCTCATTTCCCCTTCCAGTGGGAACTCCAGAACTAAGAGAGCAAAGAAAACCACTTTTCAGGGGGAAATGTGGTGGCAAGGATAGCAAGAAGGCTGCATTTCACCAGCCACAAGTTTTGAACTCATGGGGAGCAATCAGAGAGAGAAGAAAAAGTATTTGTGCTGCCAGGTACTGTGGGCATAGACACCTAGCCATCCTACCCTCTCCTCATCCTCTGCATGCTGGTCTCACAGCTTCTTTCTGATACTTGTCTCACATCCCATCTCAAAGCCAGGCAGTCACAAACCTGTCAGCAAGTCCCACAACCTGCCCACTACCCACCCAGAGCCACAGGATATGACTACAGAGCCACTTTAGAGCCGCTGATGACAAGGGAAGTGTTCATATTGAAGTCTGGTTTACCTGGTATCTAACGGTCTTCGCACAATGTGGCAATAGCTTTCTGCGGGTCCGAGAGGGCATGGGATGGGTCTAATTAGACATCTTGGGAGCTTTGCATTTCTAGATTAGAGGTATCATATGTACTGATTTTAAGAAAATTGTATACATGACTTTCTTCATGAGAAAATATGTAAGTAGAAGTTTGGCCAAGTATTAGGAATATAGAGAGAAGAATTAAATATTTATTTAGCTCACACTAGAAATTTATAAACAGATTTTAAATGCTGTGTGGAGAGCTAAGGCAATAGCCATGTTAGTGAGCTGCTTGCTGGGAAACCATGGGGACCCAGTTCAAGCCCCAAAACCCAGATAAAATAGTCAGACACGGAGGCACATGCCTGTTAGCTCAATTCTGGGGAGGTGAAGACTAGTGGATTCCTAGGACTTGTTGTCTAGCCCACCAGCCTCTCCCACTGGGCAAGCTCCAGGTCAGTAAAAGAACCTATGTCATCCCTAGATGAAGAGCTACAAGCAATTAATGACTGCAGAGAGAGGGAGACAATATTCCTTAGGGACAAGCCTCCTGGTAGGTTGTCCAATGGTCAGTCCTAAGAACATATACACAAGTAATACTAAATAGATTCAGCAGGTTTTATTTATGTGTGTGTGTGTACATGTGTATATGTGTATGTATGTGTGTGTGAGTGTGTGTCTGTGTGTCTGTGTGTTTTTATGTGTATACATGTGTGTGAGTGTGTGTATATATGAGTGTGTGTGTCTGTGTGTGTGTGTGTGTCTATGTGTGTGTGTGTTATAATTATAAAGAAAAAGAGGCTGGGAATCTGAGAGGAAGTGGAGAGAACTACAGGAGAGGTTGAAGGGAGGATAAGGATGGAATGATATAAATACAGCAAACATATATGAAAGTAAAAAACAAAACAAAACCAACACCCACAAGGTGGGTAGAACTGAGTAGTGACACCCAAAGTTTTTCTCTTACTTTTCTAGGTACATGTGTGTTCATGTGCTATGTACACTCACACACAAATGTGTACCTGAATGCACACATAGACACACAGTAAAACAAAATGAAACATGAGTGCCTAAACCTTGAATCTTGTCACTCATGTTCTTCGAAGGCTCAGTGTCTTTGTCACCATGATGATCCTTTGGATACTTGTTACAGTTTATTTACAAATACCTCACGGTGGCTCTGAATGAATAATTTAAGATGCAGGGACCCTGCCTGGGGGACATAGCTCAGGAAAGGCAGGCCACACATAGTTACTGGCGGAGCACTTGATTATACGCATCTTGCATTGGCCTCTGTGGTATGAATTTGTTGCCCTCGCTGTATCTTGTAAAGAATCTTCAAGAAGCCAGATGATCATGATCAACCTTGAAATTGCCTATGTGTCTCTTTGTCTCCTATAGGCGACCCTGTCAGCATCTTAAAAAAAAAAAAAAAAAAAAAA
>JADRCD010124342.1:0-16184 GCA_019843815.1 Montemys delectorum
TTGGAGGGTGGCACAGACATTAGGTTAGGGTAAGAATTTGGTTCATTAGCTGTGATAATTTGGAAAAGCATTCATCTCAGAGAAAGAGTAACTTATAAAGTCCTCTTCTTCAAACTTGATACCAGAGTTACAAATGTCAAGCAAAGCATTCAGTTTGATTCTTTGTTGTTCTCTTACAAGCAACCTTTCTAGTTAATCGTCTGTTTCTTTTGGGTATATAAATAGTTTTGAAATAAGCTGTTCTGAAAACCACAGTATAGTGTAAAAACATGAAATAAACAATACTACTAATAGAGAGGCTGAGATAGGAGAAGCAAGATTTCAATACTCTTATGTTGTTCAAAGCAAGACACTGTCACAAACAAACAAGTTGAAAGTGTATATAGATTGTACAATATTGGACCTATTTCTCCAATTACCGAATTAGAGAGACCATTGGATGGCAATCAACAAATTTCTAATTCCTCATAATTTTAGATTTCAATCGATTAGGATATGTTGGTAATATCAATTTTCATAATAAGATATTAAGAAAAAGTAATTGTCACTTCCTGTTGTTTTTGTTGTAAGAAGTGGAATTAGATTTGTGTGGATTTGTTGAAAGATTACTTTATTGCTTCTTCTAGGCTGTAATGTTGCTCCTTATGTTGATGTTTTCCATCTATTATCCTTTGTAGGGCTGGATTTGTGGAAAGATATTGTGTAAATTTTGTTTTGTCATGGAATATCTTGTTTTCTCCATCTAAGGTGACTGAGAGTTTTGCTGGGTATAGAAGCCTGGACTGGCATTTGTGTTCTCTTAGGGTTTGTATGACGTCTGACCAGGATCTTCGAGCTTTCATAGTCTCTGGTGAGAAGTCTGGTGTAATTCTGATAGGCCTGCCTTTATATGTTACTTGACCTTTTTCCCTTACTGCTTTTAGTATTCTTTCTTTGTTTTGTGCATTTGTTGTTTTGACTATTATGTGTCAGGAGGAATTTCTTTTCTGATCCAGTCTATTTGGAGTTCTATAGGCTTCTTATATGTTCATGGGCATCTCTTTCTTTAGGTTAGGGAAGTTTTCTTCTATAACTTTGTTGAAGATATTTACTGACCAATTACCTTGGGAGTCTTCACTCTCTTCTATACCTATTATCCTTAGGTTTGGTCTTCTCATTGTGTCCTGGACTTCCTGGATGTTTTGGGTTAGGAGCTTTTTGCTTTTTGCATTTTCTTTGACTGTTGTGTCAATGTTTTCTATGGTGTCTTCTGCCCCTGAGATTCTCTCTTCTATTTCTTGTATTCTGCTGGTGATGTTTGCATCTATGACTCCTGATTTCTTTCCTAGGTTTTGTATCTCCAGGGTTGTCTCTCTTTCTGACTTCTTTATTGTTTCTATTTCCATTTTTAGATCTGGATGGTTTTGCTCATTTCCTTCACCTGTTTGATTGTGTTTTCCTCTAGTTCTTTAAGGGATTTTTGTGTTTCCTCTTGAAGGGCTTCTAGCTGTTTACCTGTGTTCTCCTGTATTTGTTTGAGGGTGCTTCTTAAAGTCCTGTATCATCACCATGAGAGTGCTTTTTTGGGGGGCTGTAATTGTGTTTATTAGCTTGACAAGGCAGATGTGAATTATTTTCCATGACAAAATGGCCACGTACCAGCACAGATGAGAAGTGCTTTTATATCTGAATCTTGCTTTTCCAGTGTGATGGTGTGTCTAAGACTTGCTATGGTGGGAGAATTGGGTTCTGATGATGCCAAGTGACCTTGGTTTGTGTTGCTTATTTTCTTATGCTTGCCCCCTGCCATCTGGTTATCTCTAGTGCTACCTGCCTTTGCTAAATCTGACTGGAGCCTGTCCTTCCTGTGATCCTGGTTGTGTCAGAACTTCTCAGAGTCAAGCTGTCTCTGTGATCCTGTGATTCTGGAATCCTGTGATCCTGGGCTTGTTAGTTCACCTGGTAATGGGGCTTCCTCTGTGTGTTGAGGGACTGGCTGTGTAGCTTGCGCCCAAGTTCTGCTCAGTACACCAGCCCTGACAGACTGGAATGAACCAGAACTACTGGGCTGGTGGAGTTCCTGGGAGCCTGGTCTAGCTGGTCCCAGTTACTCCCAGTGTTGGGACAGATGTTGGTTCCTCCTCACGTCTGATCCTGGATGTGTCAGAGTGCCTGGGAGTGGAGCTTCTTCCTCTGAGTGTTGTGGGACTGGCTGTGAAGCTTGCACCCAAGTTCTGCTCCTCAAACCTTATTTTTAATGATGGTTCTTAAACAATTTAACCTCCCTTGGAGCCCACCACTCACCAGAGGTATTGGAAAAGAAAGGATACAGGGGATGCAAACATGTTTAGAAAGGTTCTTAAAAGCAACTCTTGTCTGTGTTGTCTGAAAATCAGCATTTCAGTTCACAGAATAGCAAGCAGTGACAACTTGATCCACTTGCAAACACCTCAGGGATACACCAGCAGTCCAATTCAGTAGAGTCTGATTAGCAGAAGGAAGCCAGAGGGACACCAGGAGAAGTTCTTGGCTGTACCTTTCTCAGGGAAGCAAGGGTCAGCAGAGACATGACACCCACAAGCATTGCACAGCTAGCTGTACCAACAAGTCAAGCTCTGTCTCCTTCAGTCAGTGTAATTCTATTTATACCTTCCAAGCATCACTTGTCCTTGTCACTGCTTGGGTCTTGCCACAGCATGTGCAGCCAATCAGCCTGAGTCCTCAGAAGTAGCAACAAACTGCAGCACACCACAAGTTTTTCATGTGTTTCTATGGCATCTGGACAAATGCAACTCAACTAATCAATGTAAGGCGTACCAATACATGCATGCCATTAGCAAGGAATCTTTCTTCATGTGTCCTTTCTGTGCTTGCTTTAGCAGAACATTCTCTCTCCTGTGTCTGCTTCAGTGAAATGTTCCTTCATGAGTCTGCCTGAGCCTTTCATACCTGTGTCCACTTTAACAAAAGGTTACTTCTTGTGTTTGCCTGAGCAAAACACCATCCAACCAACTTTCCAAAGAATCCTTAAGTTTCCACTTCTCACTTCTTTTGGCCAATTTTTCACACTCCTTTTATGTTATGAGAATTCAGAACAAAGGTTCCTGTTGAGACATCAGTTATCAGTCTGCTGGTTTCTTGACATTGCTTTCAGGTCTTTACTCAGTGAAGCTCTGCCTAAGGCTCTGTCCATACATCCTTGTTATTAACAAGTTAACAGTTTTAGTATTAATAAACATCTGTGTTGGTTATTTTTCCCCCAAGAAAACAAATACATATCAGTGCACTATTTCAGGTCAATGAAGCTTTCCACTTGCCATAGGAGAAGGTCACACTCCTTCAGATAAGCACTAATTGACAGTTTCTTACTGGATTAACAGGTTACCATAAGTTAAAATGAATTTTCCAAAACTGAGATTTGTAACCACAAACTCAATCAGTTGTCTTACTCTGAGAAATTACAATAGTATTTCAACATGCATACCTCTTAAGACACATAAAGAAGCAATAGTATTTTGGTAAAGCTCAAGTAAAATTGAACATTAGAAATTATCAAATCATTCTGTAACATTTATTTCAATTGCAGATCAGCTGTATCCCAATCAAATATTAAACATTTAAAGATAAGTTATAGGAGGCAAATATCTGTGGATAATCCTACATGTATGTGTGTATACCTATTTGTTTAAAAGCTTGGCATTTGCCTAGGATCAAGATTATATATGTGGGTGTACATATTCATATATAATGTAATACTATATGAAACTAAAATTAGTTTGTTTACATGGAAGTAATACATGACTATAACTAGCAAGATCAGTCATTTGAGTTGATTATGAATCTTAATGAAAATAATATGAAAGAATGTCAGATAGACATCTACCCTAATTTATTATCTAATAACTATTTCAATCCATAGGTAGATAGGAAGGCTCTAGTAGTTAAAATAATCACTTTTATAAGCAGGCAATGGTAAATATGTTTGCTACCCCTCAACCATTGTTCACAATGCTTAAAATACATAATTCTTAGTCAACCCTCTTAGTCACAATTTTCTTTCAAAATGATGCAAATAAACCACACAAGTGTTCCTTGCTTCCTGACTCAGGTATCTCTTCCCTTTTTTGTTGTTAATTACAGCAATAGTTTTCACAAGCACTCTTCTTTTACATCACATAACATGCTTCCTTGCCTGCTTTGTTATTGCTTGTTTTGTTTTCTGAATATTTGCTTGTTTTTCCTGGGTTCCTACAGCTCCTCTTCAGAGCAGGTCCTCCATTGAAAGAAATCCTCCATTATATACTGTATATGTCTGCAGAGACCCTACCTGAAGCCACGGATTAACAGAAAACCTTCCTGTTCAGTTGATGACCATTGAATTTTTATGTATTCTGGTATATAAAGTAGGAATGGTGAAATCTACATTTTAAAAATAATTTTGTATAGATGTAGTTTGGATATATATAAACATGTGAAGGTGTCTGCAGATGCCCGAAGAGGCCATCAGATCTCTTAGAGCTAGAAGCAGTTATGAACTGACTACTTTGGATGGAAGAAGCTGAACACAGGACCTTGCAGGAGCAGCAGGAAGTCTTATTGTTTTCTTTCATATATATTTTATTAAAATATTTTTATATGATATATTTAATCAGTTTTCTCTTCCCCAACATTTCTCAGATCCTACCCACCACCCCAGTCACCCACCAAACTCTTGAACTTCTTCCTCTACCTCTAGAAACAAACAAAAAGTGAAAAAAAAGAAAAAGAAAGAATGAAAGAAAAAACACAAAACACACACATGGATAAAGCCCAATACCCATATAAACACAAAATGTGACATACAAACAAAAGAAAAGTAAAACAAGTACTCTTTAATGTTGAATCATCTTGGTAGCCCTAATAAGAGCTATTCTTAAAACAAAATACATCAAAAATTCTTATGAAGTGAATCATTTTGAAAGGGGTATGTGTTATAGTTTGGAAATTGTCATGATGGTAATTCTTTGTGGGTATAGCTTCTGACACTCCTGGGACACACAAGTTCTCTCATCCTCTGGCCCTTGCAACCTTTTCTACCCCTCTTTGACAAGGTTCCTTGATCCTTAGATTCAAGAAAACAAGAAGAAATTCAATGATACTTAAAACATTATATTCTACTCATATCCCCTGGGACCGAGCTCTGCAATGGCATTGATTGTAGCTTTCATAACTGTCTTCATCTGTTGCAAAGGCAAGTTTCCTTGATAATGGGTGAGAACTACATTTATCTAGGAGTATAAGAACAATATGTAAAATGTAGTTAGGCATTATAGTAGTTTAGTAAAGGAATATGTGAGCAGGGCAAAAGTAGTCTTCCACCAAAGGAAATGGCCAGCCCTGAACATATACAAACAAATAGCACTGCACAGAATGACTTAGATTTATGCCCAGGCACTTGTGCATCTACCCAGGTACAGATGCCTACTACTTGAAGAAGGAGGAGTCAGAAGATGCACAAGTGCTTTCTCTTACTGTTTCCCAACTGGCTCCTGAGGAACAAACTCTGATCATCTGGACTGCCAGCACAGACCCTCATTCAGTGTTTTGTTGTTTATTGTTTTGATTTGGTTTTGGTTTTTGTCACAGAGTTTCTGTATGTAGTCCTGGCTGTGCCGGAACTCATTCTGCAAACCAGGCTTGCCTCAAACTCAGAGATACACCTGTCTCTGTTTACAAGGGCTTAAAGGCTTGTGCCGGCACCACCCAAGTTCAAAATAATTTCTGAGCACTAAGCAAATAGAATATAAAATGAGAATTAGATCTCAACTATTAATTCCATTAATATCCATAACCAAGGATATGCCTGTTATTACTGTCAGCTCTACACAACTAAGAGTCACTTGGGAAGACAAAATGTCAATTAAAGAATTTCCTGGATGCTAGGAACTTGCAACCACATGTGTGAGAGATTGTTTTGATTGACAGTCAATGTGGGAGGGCCAGGCCACTGTAGGCCGTACCTACTCTAGGCAGGTGGGTATAGGCTACATAAGAACCTATCTGAGTCTGAGCCAAAGAGGAAGCCAGCAAGTAGCACTCTTCCTTGATTCTGATTTAGAGCCTGTTTGAGTTTCTGCCCTGACTTTCCTCGAAGACCCAAAAGCATGAGATAAGTTAACCCATTCCTTACCTAAGTTGCTATACCTCAAAGTGTTTCTTCACAGCAATGGAAAAATAAACTAATACAGGTGTCTACCTACTTTAATAATCATCATTGGATATCTTTCAAGTTCAATGAAGACATGATTATGTATATATTACTGTTGGAGATTAGGTAGTGCCACACTGTATATGTGTTCCCCAAATAAAGTTACTTTCCCATGTTTGTTCTTTAGGTAATCCATCATTTAATTAGCTTGTTAATTAAAGACTCTTATATTGTCTTTTAAAATTTATAAGAGTCAGCATGCTCACTGATTCAATAGTAGTTATCTTTGGTGAATTAAAGAAGATTAATTCTTTATTAAAAGTGATATATATGTATATATATGTGTGTGTGTGTATATATATATATATATGTATATATATATTGCATTTTACAAGTTGATTTTAAGCCTAAGTCTCAACATCATCGTATTACTTTCAAAGGTTTTAAAATAAAATATTATACTATCAGAACCCCTTGATTGCTTGAGAACATAGATCTTCAATTACTTCTCTAGAGTTTCATTTACATATTTTATAAAAGCAAAAGAAAGAGAAAACATTAGTTGAATCACTTCAGAATCCATCAGAATGAAGTTCAAGTTTACTTACCTTGCTATCCCAGTTAGAAAAATGAACAGGTTCTACACTCCAACTCTGCTTTAAAATCTCACAGGGAAAGATACCTATCAAAATTGATACATAGGTACTTCTTCAAAGATAGATAGTAAAACTTGACAAAGTTCAGTATGGCAAAATTTTATAAGAATGCCATGATACATTCTCCCAAAATATCTTTTAAAATCATTTTTGTTGTTTTTACAAAAGAGAATATTTTCTGAATATCTACTGTGTTCCTGTACTGAGGCATTGAGTAGTAGTGGACTAAAAGCTCTGTAAGACTCAAAATCTAAGGGGGGAGGCAGAAGGGGTTTGTTCTTGTGTTTGTTTGTTTGTTCGTTTGTTTGTGTTGGAGGGGAAAATGGGAGAGGGAAAGTGTACATGTGAATGAAGAAAATACCTAATTAAAAAAAAAAAAAAAGACTCAAAATCTAGCAAAATTTTATGTGAAGATTGGATATTCTATCTGACATCAACTATAATTTCCATATTGTGTAATAGTTCAACTCAAGAAATAAAGTTTTATTTTAAAAATATCTAGAAAAATATGAAATCGTTGAAGTTTCTATTCATAAGTGTGTAAATACTATTATTCCACAGGGCTCTTTCCAATTTTATGTCAGAAGACCATCATCTAAGTGAGAGAGATTAAAATAAAAAGTTTCCAAAATAAAGATTGTTTCAACATTACAGCTGTCAGTGAGGCACAAGGGCAGCCTGAGAGCTTGGTTAATTAATGCCTGCAACTGGGATCAAGTTGTATAGGTCAGCCTCTGCAAATATTTCAAGATTGGTGAGAAATTAGAACTACTAATAAATGAAGAGTGAGTGACATTAAATTGATGGTGACTTTAAAGCTTCTGGTGCCTTGAACTCATCAGTTGAATTTATCCTCAATAAGAGGAACAGCAATGAGGAATACATGCAATTAGAGGCAGTGCGCTTGCAGTAAAACCAACTACTGACAAAAACAGCGGATAATATTTCACTGGGATTTAGGAAATAAGTTTGATGAATTAGAGGAGTCATGGCTAAAATTGTAGAAATAATCATCATGGCAATGCTGCACCAATGCACAGTTGAAATACTTTGATAGTCTCAAGGCCATTTTAAGTGCTAAGAGAGCACTTGGCTCTACAGAGAAAATCGAAAGAGAATATTTAGTAATAATTTTAAGAAAATATTGAGGTAAAGACAGTCATTATTAAGAAATATAACTGAATCTGAAGTTTGTGATATCTCTTGAAAGTCAATCCAGGTTCTTCCCAAACCAATTACTCCTTTTCCCATCATCTTCTTTGTTTCCCCATGTCTTAGACACATGGTGCCCTATGAAATCCAATTACATAAATTCTTCCATTTGCCTACACTGCATAATCATATTCTAATTTATTTTTTATGTATAAGTAAATCATATTAATCTTGGATTCCCTATTTAGATGTGCCTCTGTGTGTAATTACTTCCTTGTGCTTCCTTTCTGATTTCAAATATGTATATGCATACACATACCACCACATGTGCTACAGTATAAAATTTTCTTGGCCTGAGTCATTCTTCCTAATAGATTCTTCAAGAAAACTATTATATCTTTCTTGTGTACTATTTTATATTTTGCAATCAGAAGACTTCATAAGAACAGATTACAGAGTACATGAGTTGACTAAAGAGTCTATTAAGTTTTGGGGGTTTAATATGAACATGTTCTCAGGAAATGAATTAGAGAAGGCTTATTTCTGTATACTTTTGTTTATTTTCTCTTTTGGTTATTCCCAATCCAAAATCTATAAATATCTAATTCATCCATATTTTAAAAATGGCACTACTTAAAATTATCAAGATTAAACACTTTCCATTGTATATATATAAAACTTATTGTTTTCTACTTATGTATTAAGAGACATTACTATATAATAGAATAGGAAGACATAAATAATATGTGATATATATAACAAATATACTAATGGATTAAATATCAAATGGCTCACCATAAAATGATGGTTAAATAAGATGGAGAACATGTAAATTGTCTGGATTTAATCATATTATATTATATACATATATTAAAACACCTTATTGTACCTCATGTATATATGTACATAACTATGATCTATGAATCACAACTATATTTAAAATATTTATTTATATGTTTATTATGTCTTATTTAAGTAACCCTTTAATTATGTCATATAAAAGCAATTTTGGTAATCCTTTCATAGCTCCTAACTATAGACTCAAAAAAGTAATTTCAGAAAAAAAATAGTCAGACATTATTTCTACAATCAAAGTACATGTACTGTTTACTGGGACCATCTGACTTAGAGGACTCACTCCACTATTAAGGGCACTTTCTTTCATCTGAGGAGTGTCCAGTTCTGATGATAATTAATTTCCATAACACACAATTATTATAGTGTCTCCAGAAGTGACTCACATTCTGTGACAACTTTGTAAAGGTAAGTACAATATTTATTTTATTGATATGTTTTGGTTTTATATAATTTAATCTTTGGAGAAAATGTTACAAAATTAAAAGCATACTTTATTTTTATATCTCTGGGGATATCTAAAATATAGTAGAGCTATAAGTAAGGTCAGTTAAAGACATGATGTGATGTTATTTTACTCCAGAGTTCCTCTGTTTAGTTTTTTCTGCATGATCTATTTATTGACACAACTAAAGTATTGAAACCACTCTCCATCACTGTGCTAATGTTAATATGTGATTTTAGAGGTAGTAGTATTTTTTCCTTTATGATGTTATGCGGGTGTCCAGATATTTGGTGCATGGATGTCTAGAATTAGAGTATCTTCTTGGAATATTTTTCCTTTAATAAGTATGTAGTATCCTTCACTATTTCTTCAAATTAGTTTTTATTTGAAGTCTGTTCTTTCAGAAATTAAAATAACTATGCCTGCTTATTTCTTGTTTCCACAGGCATGGAACACTAATTTTAATCTTGTTATAGTAGTGTTGCCAATGATGGGAGGCACATTTCTCAGAGATAGCAAAAATTAGATTATGTTCTCTCTCCCCCCCCCTCTCTCTCTGAAATAATTCCATAATATATTTCTAATCATGCTTTCTAATCTATTCCATTAGTGCACGAATATTTTTTTCTGGTAGAGTTCAGACTGGTACAATTACTAGGCAATTCATTGTGGAGGTTCCTCAAAAATCTCAAAATAGATATACCACAATATTCAGGTGTAGTCTTGGGAAGATACCAAAGGGACTCTGAATCTTACTACAGAGATAGTTGCTTATCCATTTTCTTAGCTGCTTTATTCATCGTAACCAAAAGTTAGAAACAACATAGATATCCATCAACTAAGGAAATAACTAAGAAAGATAGAGTACATTTATATGATGGAATATTATTTAGCTGTTGATGAAAATGAAACTACAAAAGTTGCAGCTAACTGATTCTAGAAACAACCATAATCAATCAGGTAACCCAGATCCAGAATGGTAAACATTCCTGTTTTCTCTTAGTTGTGGATGTTATTCATTAGACATGAATGGTTGATTTATAATAACCTTAGAGGTTATATAGCTCATAAAGTATCAGAGCTGTAAGCAGGGGTCTTCCAAGGAAGGGAAAACAGAATATATTATTATAAAGTGTAAAGATGAAACTAGAATTGGAAAATTAAGTGATGATTAGGGCAAGAGGACAGGATAAAGGAGACTATCTAGACATAGACAACTAGCAGTAATAGCCTTAAAAAGACAAATGGAACCATAGTACTCCAATAGCTCCTAACTCCTACCAAAAAATGAATTTAAATGTAGTTTGCACATGAAGTCAGAGAGAATGCCCCAATTTGAGATCATAGGCTACTGTACCAGGAATAGGTTATGCCTTGTCAATTCATTGGATAACAGATTTCAAAAAACATAGACTGTTTCTAAATTATGTCATTGAACAACTGAGTGTTGTTCAAATAGAAAATTTCTCCTACTAACTAGCATTCATAGTACTGATGTGTACTGTACATTCTAGTAGAGGAAGAAAGTAAGGATCAGTCTCAGCAAGCTCTAAACCTTATGACCTCCAGCAGGAACTTGTCTACTAGACACATTGATGCAACAGTGACACACTGTCAGTGGAGTAACCAACCCCGTTTTGATGTTTAAGTCACATTCCATGAATTGGAATCTAGATCTGAAACTGTTATTGAGGTTTAGAACCTTAGTCTAGCTAGGGAATGTACACCAAGGGAAAAGCTATTACACTTCTTCTAAATGAACATAGCCATAAGGTAATTCCTAATGAAATATGGCTATTTCCATAGAAGGAAAGCATATGACAATCTCCTCCTTTCAAAGCTTGGGAGTCAACGTGGAAGAGGAGGACGAAAAAAGTTATCAAGTGCCAGAGATGATAATTGATTCCAACAAAACAGGGTCTTCTGTACACAGCAGGACTCGTTCATATAGGAACTCATATAAACATGACAGTATGGACAAGACCTGCTCAGATTCAACCTGACAAAATCCCAGTACAGAGAAGGGGAAGTGGGCACAAAATTCTACCCCTAACCAAGAAGCTATTTGCAATTGACACCGAATGGAAGAAGAGAAACAAGTTTTCTAATGCAATCACACTGATTTACCAACGAAACTTCAGGGCAAGCGTCAAGCTCACAAGTAGTTGACCAACAGAACACAAACGTGATGAGTTTGGTGGAGTTTTTTTGGCATTGTTTATTGTTTTTGCTTTGGCATTTATTTTGGGGGCTCAGGGTGTGGAGAAAGAATGTAAATTTTGGTGCTTAGAAATGAGGAAGCTAGCCAGGCAGTGGTGGTACACATCATTAATTCCAGCACTTGGGAGGCAGAGGCAGGTGGATTTCTGAATTTGAGGCCAGCCTGGTCTACAGAGTGAATTCTGGGACAGCCAGAGCTATACAGAGAAACCCTGTCTTGAAAAAAGAAATGAGGAGGCTCTGAGGACACTATGGATGGAGAAGGACACTTGTATAGTATATGAAACATTTAAAATTGTGCAATAAAATGAATTTTATCTAGAAATAAAATTAAATAAAATGGAGCAGGGAAGCCAGATAATTTGATAAAGTACCTACCATCCAGTCATGGGAACCTGAGGTCAGATACCTAAAAAAAGATATAAAAACCTAGCTTGGTGGTATACTATAATCCCAGAACAGTACTAAATAGAGACAGGGTAGATTCTTTAATTTCACTAGCCAGTAAGCCTTGCCAAATCAATGAACTTTAGGTTCAATGAGAGAGATTGCATTCAAAAGTAATACTAGATTTTAAAAAACTAAGAAAAGGAAAACATCTAATGTTGAATTTTATTCTCCATATGCACTTGCATGCATATATATACATACACATTTACAAGAACATACAGAGCACATATGTGTAAGATACATGTAATACTGTACACATACACACACACACACACACACACACACACACACACACACACACTCAAACATGAAAATAAAACAAGAAAATCAATCACAGGTTCCTTCTGGTCTGAGCCTATGCCCTGAGCTAACTTTAGGTGCTGCCTTCACACCCACTGCCACAACACCCAGAGGAAGCTCAATTCCCAAGTGCTGTAAAATTCCCAGGATCACAGGTAAAGAGGCTATAACATTTGCCCCAACACTGGAAGTAACTGGGATCCCCAGGATCCAGAGACACAGGAAACCCTGCTCTATCAGTGACATGAGTTCCTCCGGTCTGAGCCTGTGCCCTGAGCAGACCTTGGGCACTGGCTCCATACACAGTCCTAAAACATCCAGAGGAAGCTGGACTCCCAAGAGCTCTAACACATCCAGAATCAAAGCTTTACACCCAACCCCACAACACCCAGAGGGAGGTTGATTCCCAGGTGCTCTAACATGCCCAGAATCACAGAGGCATGGGATCCTTCCAGTTTGAACTTGTACCTGAAATAGGACTGAGGTGCTGGCTCTGCACCAACTCTTAAAACATCTAGGGAGAGCCCAACTCCCAAGTGCTCTGAAAAGCCCAGGATCACAGCAGAACCTCAACTCCAAGGAGATCAGACACCCATGAGCATTGGAACTCTGACATATTCAAGATCACAGCTGAGGACACATCTTTCTGAGCACCCAACATAATTTGGACCCCCACAGGAACCAGGCAAACACAAAACCCTGCCCAGCCAGATGCACTGCTTCATTCCAGCTTGCACCTGTGCCCAGAGAAAACAAGGGCTCTGACTCCCCAAGAACTCCTGCAACACCCAGAGAAAGCTTGACTCCCAGGAGCTCTAACACACCCAGAATCGCAGGTTCATAGTATCCCAGAATATCAGGATCCCAGAGACAGCTGGACTCTGAGAAGTTCTGACAAAACCAGGATCACAGGAGGGACAGGCTCCAGTCAGAGACAGCAAGGACAGTTAGAACTAATGATAACCAGATGGTAAGAGAAAAGTTCAAGAACATAATCAACAGAAACCAAGGCTACTTGGCATTATCAGAACATAGTTCTACTACAGAAAGTCCCAGATATCCTATCACATCAGAAAAGTAAGATTCAGATATAAAATCACATCTTATGATGATGATGATAGAGATTTTTAAGAACCTCCCTTAAACTCCCTTAAAGAAATACAGAAGAAATAGGTAAACAGGTAGCAACCCTTAAAGGGGAAACACAAAAAAATCCCTTAAAGAATTACAGAAAAATAAAAAAAAATCCAGATAATAAAAACCAAACCATCCAGGATATAAAAATGGAAATAGAAACAACAAAGAAATCAAATCTGGAAATAGAAAACCTAGGAAAGAGATCAGGAGTTATAGATCTACACATCACCAACAAAATATAAGAGATAGAAGATATAATCTCAGGTGCAGAAGATACCACAGAAAACATTCGCACAACAATCAAAGAAAATGCAAAATGCAAAGAGCTTCTAACACAAAGCATCCAGGAAATCCAGGACACAAGGAGAAGATCAAACCTAAGGATAATGGATACAGAAGAGAGCAAAGATTCCAAACTTAAAGGGCCAGTAAATATCTTCAACAAAATTATAGAAGAAAATTTCCCTAACCTAAAGAAAAAGATGTCCATGGACATACAAGAAGCCTACAGAACTCCAAATAGATTGGATCAGAAAAGAAATTCCTTCTGTCACATAATAATCAAAACACCAAATACACTATACAGAGAAATGATATTAAAAGCAGTAATGGAAAAAGGTCAAGTAACATATAAAGGCAGAACTAGAATTATACCAGACCTCTAAACAGAGATTCTTAAATCCAGAACATCCTGGGCAGATGTCATACAGACCCTAAGAGAACACAGATGCCAGCCCAGGCTACTATACACAGCAGAACTCTCAATTACCGTAGAAGGAGAAGCCAAGATATTCTATGACAAAACCAAATTTACACAATATCTTTCCACAAATCCAGCCCTATAAAGGGTAATAGATGGAAACCTCCAACATAAGGAAGGAAACTACACCCTAGAAGAAGCAAGAAAGTAATCTTCTTTCAACAAACCCAAAAAAAGATAGCCACAGAAACACAATTCCACCTTTAACAACAAATATAACAGGAACCAGCAGTCATTGGTACTTAATATCTCTCAACATCAATGGATATTAAGACATCAACTAACAGACAGGATATGTAAGCAGGACCCAGTATTTTGCTGCATACAAGTAACACACTTCAGTATCAAAGATAGACACTACCTCAGAGTAAAAGGCTGGAAAAAATTTTCCAAGCAAATGTTCCAAAGAAACAACCTGGGGTAATCATTCCAATAGTGAATAAAATCAACTTTCCACAGAAAGTTTTCAAAAAGGATCAGGAAGAACACTTCATACTCACCAAAGGAAAAATCCACCAAAATGAGCCCTCAATTCTGAACCTCTATGCTCCAAAGACAAGGGCACTCATAAAAGATCTTAACTAAAGCTCAAAACACTCATTGCACCTCACACAATAGTAGTGGGAGACCTCAACACCTTAATCTTAGCAATGAGCAGATCATGGAAACAGAAACTAAACAGAAATGCAATGAAACTAACAGAAGTTATGAACCAAATGAATTTAACAGATATTTACAGAACATTATCCTAAACAACAAAACAACAAAAGGATATACCTTCTTCTTAGCACCCCATGGTACCTTCTCTAAAAGTGACCATATAATCTCTCACAAAACAGGCCTCAGCAGATAAAAGAAGATGGAAAAAATCCTGTTCAACATATCAGATCACCATGGACTGAGGCTGGTCTTCAATAACAACAACAACAAAAAAGCCACATACACATGGATGCTGAGCACCAATCTACTCAATGATTACTTGGTCAAGGAAGAAATAAAAAAAGAAATTAAAGACTTTTTAGAATTTAATGAAAATGAAGGCACAACATACCTCATGGAAGACAACAAAAGCAGTGCTAATAGAAATACTCATAGCTCTGAGTGCCTCCAAAAAGAAACTGGAGAGAGCATGCACTAGCAGCTCGACAGCACGTCTGAAAGCTCTACAACTAAAAGAAGCAAATATACCCAAGAGGAGTAGACAGTAGGAAATAACCAAACACAGGGTTAAAATCAACCAAGTAGAAACAAAAATAATTATACAAAGAATAAACAAACAAACAAACAAAAAAAAAAACAAAAAACAGGAGCTGGTTCTTTGAGAAAATCAACAAGACAGATAACCTTAGCCAGACTAACCAGATGATACAGAAATTAACAAAGTCAGAAATGAAAACAGAGACATAACAACAGAAACCAAGGAAATTTTTAAAAAAAAATCATATCCTACTACAAAAGTCTATACTCAACGAAACTCGAATATCTGGATGAAATGGATAACATTCTAGACAGATACCAGGGCCAAATTTAAATCAGGATCAGATTAACCATCTAAAGAATCCCATAACCACTAAAGAAGTAGAATCAGTCATTAAAAGTCTCCTGACCTCAGAGCTCCCAGGGACCCAACCACCAATCAAGGACTACACAGGGTGGGACTGAATGTTCTGGCAGCATGTGTATAGTAGAGGATTGAATATTCGATCATCAATAGGAGGAAAGGACCTCAGCCTTGTGAAGGTTTTGTGCCCCAGTGTAGGGGAATGCCAGGACCAATAAGTGGGAGAGGGTGGGGTGGCAGGCATGGGGAGGGAGGAGGCAAAAGGGGTTTGTTCTTGCCTTGTTGTTTTTGTTTGTTTGTTTGTTTTTTGGAGGGGAACCTGGGAAAGGAAAAATTTACATGTAAATAAAGAAAATATCTAATATATATAAAAAAGAAAATACTAGTAGTGATGTATTATGTTGAAATATACAGTTAATATGTTTGGAGTTATTTAACCTGGGAAAGGAAAAATTTACATGTAAATAAAGAAAATATCTAAT
>JADRCD010124351.1:0-10266 GCA_019843815.1 Montemys delectorum
AAAAAAAAAAAAAATTGTTTTCCACGTGTTAATTTGACCATAAAAAATGAGTTTAGTAACTGGAATTAATTTTCTCTTAAAGTTTGTCATATGATAGCATAATTTTCTCCTGTATGTTATGAAGCATATGTGCATGAACCCTCAAATTAACATTTAAAGGAAAAACATGGGTGTATACTACATTCATAAAATGTGATAATTTTAAGTCATGAAATAATTGTTTCCTGTAAGAAAAGGATGGAAAATGTTGAAGAAATTTCTAATATATTTAACATTTTTACATTAAAACCTAAACTATAGATTTATTTTTAGGTAAATCTTGTTTATTCTCTACTAAAGAGTCAAGAAAGCTATTGTGCTACTTAAAGGGGAGATGTTTCATTTTTAGCCTATCTATGAAAGCAATGGGAACATTTACTCAATAAAGTAGTTAAATTCTTGATCCATCACTTACTTTAAGTTAAAGTCATCATTTGCTTTCTGTAGATATTTGAAAGTTTAAATTACCATAATGGCCTTTAAGATGGATTATGATCTAACTTACCCTATCAGGTAAGATATAGAAAAGGCCAATGGGAAGTCATGGTGGTCATATGCCAATCATGGGAATGTTTTCAGAAGCCTCAGGAACTCATACTGGAATAGAACTTTCTGTATTGCTGCCCACCACAATTGTCACTAGCTGTCAGTCATCTAAAATGAAATATGTCATGAGTGAAGGAACAGCCATAGCATTATACCTACTAGAGACACAGGTGAACCAGCTTCTTTTGGGGAGTATTGAGTATTTGGAACTTTTAGGTAAAATAGTATGACTATTGGCTGCTTAATCTCTTAGGGAGTTCATTTATAAACTTAGTACAAAGCGTGAAATAAAGCCAGTGGGTCAGTCAGTACAAAAGAAAACTGCTGATACTGCAACTGGAGAAGCTACAGTTATAGGCAAGGAACATATCCGGAATCCAATGTGAGTGACTTTCTGAGTATTCAAGATCTATCACAATCTTCAGAGAAGATGAGGGCACAGAGATTAGAATTCGTTACCATACTAGAAGTAAAGAACATGTGATCCCAGAGTCCACAATACCTATCAGTCAGGTCTTGAAAAAAAGGTGCAGATAAGTCTGAAGAGAAACTCTCGAACTTGAAGACTTGTATGAAGTTTGAGGAGAGAATTGCAATGTTCTGTTACTAGATGAAGTAGAGGGAGGAGAGGAAAAAAGAGAAAAGAGAAGGGAGGAGGAATGGAGGGAGAGGAGGAACAAGAAGAGGATAAGGATTAGACTGCAGCCGGGAGATAGTTGAGCAGTTAAAAGTACTTACCCCTCTTTTAGAAGACTCTAGTTCAGTTCCCAGAACCTATGTCAATCGACTCACAACTGAATGTAACTCTAGATTTTGAGCATCTGAAGCTTCTGGCCTTCAGGCATACTTAAATCCACCTGGCTCACACACACACACACACACACACACACACACACACACACAAATACAAATGAAAATAAAATATAATAAAAAAGAGAATATTTCAAAAGTTGTATGACACAATTCACATTTGTTTCTCTGTAGGCTATTTTCACATGTTATTCCCAAGATCAGAATATATGTTCTGGCTAGAAATATGTGAGAAAATTAAAATTGAAAATAAAATTGATGAATGTAGTTTGTGGATCCTTTCTTCTGTTTTAACGATGTTATCGCTTGTGTAATCAGGAATATAGTTTATTTTTGGTTTATTAAATATGTAAGAATAACAGTAGTCCGGCTTTGAATTTTAACTCATTATGAAGGTCTCACTGTGAATTGCCCTCTCTCATTATTCTTTTCTCCTTTAACTTGATGGAATTAAAAACTATAGAACTAGAAGTATTTTTACTTCATTCAGGTTCTTTGGTAGGAACAAACTTTGTCCATCCTCCTGCTGGTTACAACTAACTTGTGCATCATTTGTCTTCCTGTAGCTGCCAGTGGCCATGGGTTACTGGGTTCCCTGAATGGAAATATGGATCTTAATGGGGGAATGGAGAGAGAAGAGTGAGACCAAGACAAGTTTCTGATCACGGCCCAATGTGTCTGAGAATATAAAGGGAGAGGACCCATCCCCTATTATGCCAGGATCTTGTGGCCTCATTAGCATCTTGTTGTTTAGTCTTGAAGGCAGGCTCAAAGGCAGACTCAGCAGCTCAGCAGGGAGTGACTCCTTTAGGGAAGCTGTAGACTTGGCTGAACAATAGACCTCACCTAAGGCAAAAGAGTCCAACCTTTGGGGCTAGTTGGTTGTGGCAAGGACAAGGTCTGGTTCAGCCCATTTTAGGCTGTGCGGAGGTCACATCTTCCTCTTTCATTTCTGCTACATGTATAATCAGCTTTCCAAAACAAAGTAATTACCACTCTCCTAATTTGATTACAGACTTTTATTCACCCACCACATTCAAAAGATAGTAATGAAACCTCATTGTACTTCTTGCCAC
Organism: Montemys delectorum; assembly: GCA_019843815.1. NCBI lineage: Eukaryota > Metazoa > Chordata > Mammalia > Rodentia > Muridae > Montemys > Montemys delectorum. The sequence continues at coordinate 2,472 of JADRCD010124351.1, forward strand.
TTACCTTCAGGTTTGGGTCCTGTGTACATCTCTACCACCATGTTCCATTGACTTTGACTGTCTTAAATCATTTCCATGATTCATTATTACTCTCTGTTCAAAGACCTTCAGAGGCTATGACATAGGTCATTGGCTTGAACTCAAGCCCTTACTTTAGTCAGTAGAGAAACTCCATTTCATGTTCCTTAGTAGAATAAAACAAAGCAAAAGAGAAGGGAGATGCACGCTCTGCATCAGTTCACTATGACATTAGAGATGCTGAAAGACTGGAAGATTTAGAAATTTAGAAAAAGCATGTTAGTGGAGATACATTAGTAGACAAATATACTGTATAACCTTTACTTAAAAGGGCATAGAAAGTAACGGGCCAGGAATGTGGGCTGGTCAGTTCGAGGAACCTGTGGGTCACAGGCCCCCTCCAAACAAGGCTTAGAATGAGGGGCAGGATATAAGTCATCTTAGTAATTCCTGGAAGAGCCAGCTAAAATGTAAAAAACATTGACCACAGCCAAGAATGCAGACTAGCCAGTTTCAGAAACCTGTCAGCCACAAAGGCTCCCCCAGCTACGTCCAAGAACAAAAAGGCAGGATATGAGCCAGCCATCTGGATGGTTCTAGTGAATGGTCAGCCATAAAATGAATAGTATGGACCAAACCACATTCTTGTGCATAATGAGTGTGCAGGATGTTTTCCTTATGACCCTGACTCGATTAGGGGCTGAGTCTCTTTAGAATTTTCCACTTTTCTCTTGTTATGCTTCCTTGGTAACCCCCTTACCCCCCTAGTTTGTGGGTTTTTTTCCCTTTAAATACCCTTTACTCCTCTTGCTTGTGGTCGAACTCCACTGGCCTGTTAGGCTACGAGTTAGATCCCAGATCTGTCCTGAATAAACCTCGTGTAATTGCAGCAAGATCAGTTTCTAGTGAGTTATTGGGTGGTCATGTCATCCCGAGACTTGAGTGAGGGTCTCCCCAGCTCTGGGGGGTCTTTCCATGCTAGATAATTCAATAAAATGACAATATACTATAACAGAAAACAGAAATGAGAGGCACATATGTAAGAGAAATAACTAAGCATTTTTTCTTGTCACTTATAGTTGATAAGCCTATATATGAAACAGTATAGAGACATAAAAATGTACACATTAACAAAAAGTTCAGTGAAGTCAATGGGTCTATGAAGAATATATGTAGACATACTTCATATGTGATATGCATGAATTACAATTAAACATAATAACTATATAATTAAAAGTATTATACCAAATGTCAACTCAAAAAACATCTTTTTGATATCTAGCAAAGGTTTTCTCCAGCAAAATTGTAAAACTCCTTGCATTCATACAAAGGAAATTTCAATATAATAAATACATTTTTAAATTAACTAAAGTTTAAAGTAAGGAATTTGGAGACAAAACATCTATGTGAGAAATGATAGAAAAAAGTATAGTTTCAAATTTTAAGAGAATATTCAAGTGTGTATTCATTCAAACAATAAAAATGTACAGAGGGAGAGAGAGGTAGAAGGAGGGAAATATCATTCTGAACAATTATTCATGAAGCTTCTTATCAGAATCTAAACCTTTTTGGAGAGAGGAATGGTGAATATTCAAATATAAATGAAAGACAACTTGCAGTATCTGGAGAATATACTGATATGAAATAAAAGAACATTAAATGTATGCAGCAAAAAAAAAGAGAGAGAAATAATACACACTCCAAAGATATCTGAAAACATCATTAACAATAATGATCCTGAAAAATTAAACATGTATGCTTAATTTAGCTTCAATTTGGTCAGATAGTACTTTCTAGAATGTTGCATCTATTAAAGATATATCCAGGTACCTTATGATACAGTTTCAAATAAAACAACTGTTCAAGACAAATGTGTTGTAGATAGTCCTGGTGCTGTTAGTATTTTGATGTTAATTTGCTTTCCCAGGAGGGGTTGTCTGGAATGAGGAATGAGTCACATGCACAGGTGGCTTCTTATGAACCTTTTCCTATTGAATAAAGAAGTCAATCACTGGGCAAATAGGCTAAACTTCCAGGTTGGACAGAGGAAGAGAGGAGGCAGGAGAGATAGAGGCTTTTGGACAGGGACAGGAAGAGAAGAAGATGTAGCTACTAGTGTCTCCCGGTTTAGATGGTGAATCTACCAGAAATCCTCACTGGATTAAATATGGCCTACAAGATTAGGATTCTAGTTGATGCACCCAGCGTTTGAATTACCATTGATTCTAAACTAAGTTTGTGTGGTATTTCCCTTCATGCGGTGGCTTGCCTGGGTTCCAGAGAGAATGGTATGGAAGCAAAGTGTGGGTTTGCTATAAGTACACCCCAAAAGGACGTGGGAGTTTTGAAGCATGGGTCTGGCATTGTAATGACCTGCCAGTAGGAACTTAGAGAGCTGGGTATAGAGATTTTGGAGCTCTGAGTCAGAGAGTCTCCACAAGATGAGAACAGGCCAGCCATTGTCCAGCTAACCTGTTGGTGCTGGACCAGCAATAGCATAGATTCATTTTTATTATTTCCTGCAACAAAAATATCTGACAGAAATTAAACAAAACAATATAAAACAAGGAATCACTGATTTCTTGGTATATGTTTTATTTATTTATTTATTTATTTATTTATTTATTTTCATTAGGTTGTTTTTGCATTTTTTTGTTTTTTTTGTTTTTGTTTTTTTTTGTTTTTTAAGAGTACAGTTGTTATCCCCCTCCTGGTCTGCCCTCTGACAGTTCCTCATCCCATTGCTTCTCCCCGGTGTCTCCAAGAAGATGCCCATACTTTCACTCCCACTAGGCCTCCCTATTCCCTGGGGCCTCAAGTCTCTTGAGACACTGAGCCACCAACCAGGTAGCATGCACTAGCTGGTACAAGGCTCCCAACACATATACAGCAGAGGTGTATGTTTTATTAAGGCCTAGGTAACTGTTGCCTGATGAGTCAACCATTTTATGCTGTTATAAATATTACAAGGAAACTTTCTTATGTATCTGTTACTGTTAAATTCGGGGTGGGTGTCCCACTTGCGAAGATGCAGAGATCAATGCAATTAGCAAGAGGTTTTTATTAATCCAGTATACTGGGATCGTCTCACATACAGGCAAAAGCAATCCTGAGGGACGAAAGCCCATAGTCTTTATACCTTTTCAGAACAGAGTTTTAAAACTTACAACATGGATTGATTATCTTTCTCATTGTTCTTTGTTTCCATTGACCTTTGTCCTCCAGGAGAGGAGGAGATACCTGTTGCATGTAGGAGGGATAGGGAGAGATCCACCCCCTCCTGGGGACATTTCCTGGAACCCAGCATTACTGCCTGCAATTAGGGCATCTCTTGGAGATGGATGTTTGATAAGTAAACTCTTCTGAAGCTCTCTGTCTTTAGGCTTAATGGACATTCCTAGCTCCTTGGTATTTTTATGAGGTGTCCCTGTTTGTTCAATTACTAGGAACTTCTTTATGCCTGAGTCAACCATAAACCAAAATTCTGTTATGTTCTATGCTTTGGTGTTCTTAGAAACCAATCACAATAGATGTCAGTTAGAACTGCTTTGTATACTTAGCCACAATAAGCTTGGATCTGAGACCTCCCTGGGAATTGACATCCTACTTGGTGGAAAAAGGAATATGGGTAACTGACATCCTGTTTGGCAAGTTAAGACATGACTGCTAGACAAATCAAGTTGTCCTGCTACATATGAATAACCTAACCCGCAGGAACAGAATAAATATACAAAACCAGACATATTCTTAAGTCCACATTTCTAAATTCTGATTTGTGGAATAACGTGGCACAGATGTATGTGGATTTCAGGCTTAAAAGCTCTATAGGATTCTGGTTCAGTGTCACAGTCTCAGGTCTTTAGTCTGGTCTGCCTCCCTGATTGATCAGTCCTTGGGATAATGTTCAATAAACTGTCTGACTAAGATCAATGTTCCTCTGGTTTGTAGGGAAATTCCTGGACCCCAAAAGTTTGCTAAAGCTCAGTGTCAGAGAAATAAAAACTATGTTTCAAATAAAGTGCATATAAAGCTGATAGTAGCTTTAAAGCTGATAACTTGAAACAAACTAAAAATTAATAATTTAATAGGTATATAAATGCCTATGTGCTACAACATAGTACCACTTGTCTTAGAAAGGCTACTATTACTGTGATGAGACACCATGACCAAAATAACCTGCGAAAGAAAGGGAACATTTTTCTCACAGTTCCATATAACAATTCATTATCAAATGCAGTGAGGGTTTGAAATCAAGCAAGGCAAGATCCTGGAGTCTAGAGCTAATTCAGAGGCCATAAAGGAGTCGCTGTTCACTGGCTTGCTCCTTAAGGCTTGCTCAACTTGCTTTCTTATAGAAGCCAGGACTCCCAGAACAAGAATGGTACCACCCACATTGGGTTGTGCCCTCCCATAGTAATCACTAATTAAGAAAACCTACTACAGGCTTGTCTATAGCCAGATCTTTTGGAGGCATTCTGGTGGTTTGAATATGCTTGTCCCAAGAAGTGACACTATTGGGAGATGTAGTCTTGTTGAAGAAAGTGTGTCATTATAGGGGTGTGCTTTGAGACCTTCCTCCTAGCCACATGGGAGCCAATCTTCTTCCGTTTGCCTTTGGAACAAGATGAAGAACTCTCACCTCCTCCAGCACTATGCCTAGATGCTGTCATGATTCCTGCCATGATGATAATGAACTGAACCTCTAAAACTCTAAGCTAACCTCAATTAAATGTTTGCCTTTATAAAAGTTGCTTTGGTCATGATGTCTCTTCACAGCAATGGAAGCCCTAACTAGGATAAGCATTTTCTTAATTGAGACTTTCTCCTCTCTGAAGGCTTTAGCTAGTATCAAGTAAGCATAAATCTAGTAAGCACACCACACTAAGTCACCAATTCACAAAGTTGCCAGTCAGAAAGGCAACATATTATACATGTTTTTTAAAACGTCCAGAATTGGAAAATATGTAGAAATAGAGTTGATGATAACCTGCAGCTGAGCACCAGTAATGGTTTTGATGGTGAAAATTGCCTTAAAAATAGTTTGTAAGGTGTCTTTCTGGGATAATCAAAATGTTGTAAAGTGAGATAATAGTTATGTTTTTACAGATGTATGAATTCATTAAAAACACTTACTTCTATGCACCAAGTAAAGGAAAATTATAATATTTAAATGGAATCTTATCAAAGTGGAAAAATACAAGTCAACTAGCTTCATGTGGCTGATATTTTGCTCAATGTATGCCTATTTTTGCATGAGAGTCATAGAGGGGAATATGAAGATCTGTATCAGTGTTTCAGAATATTTCTGGTTCTATCTGATCAGCTTTGTGTATTTGAGTCTCTTTAATCTAATAATAAAGTAATTATGTATTGAGTATAAGTTAAAAATGATTTGATGACAAAAATTAGAAACTCTGGATACTTACTAAGTACTATGCTATATTTTTTCATATATTAATTTAAGTACAATGGGGATAAAAGTGTCATATGATATATGAATTTTGTTTACATATACAGTAGATAAAGTTATATCAAAATACAGAGAAATATACATGAATGTTTTAATATGGTTGATGTTAATATGTGCTTCAAATGTACACATATTTATGTTAATCATTTGGTAATGAGAAATGTTTTGTCCTATTTTCAGACACTGACATTATCATAATTTAGATGCACATGGACATATGCTCATTTTATCAGGAGTGACAGCAATTCATTTATGATGAACTTCCTAGTCCTCATGGTGGTTATTTCTTTATTGAAAATATAGCTTTTACATTTTTGAAATCTAATATACATCTTTAGTTAGTTACTTTTCAACTAATAATAAATAACATAAATTATTACTTTTACTATTTATTTTCATTAGCATACAGATACATTATTTCATCATGATATCTGTTTTGTTGTTTCTTTTCCCCTGTTCTTTCTCATCCCCTTTTCCCAATTTCATGTTGCTTCCCCATTTCATGTTGCTTGTGTCCTTTTGCTCTTCTCCTACCACCACTACTTAGGTGTCTTGAATATGCATGGCCCAGGGTGGTATTATTAGGAGGTGTTTTCTTGTTGCAGTAGGTGTGGCCTTGTTGAAAGAAGTATGTTACTGTTGGGGTGGGCAATGAGACCCTCCTTCTAACCACATGGGAACCAGTCTTCTCCTAGTGGCCTTCAGATGAAGATGTAGAATTCTCAGCTCCTCCTGCACCATGCCTGCCTGGAAGCTACCATGTTCCTGTCTTGATGATAATGGATTAAACTTCTGAATCTGTAAGCCAGTCCCAATTAAATGTTGTCCTTATAAGACTTGCCTTGGTCACGGTGTCTGTTCATAGCAGTAAATCCTTAACTAAGTCAACTCCTTTCCTAAATACCCTGTAGCTGTGGGTTCAGGCTAGAAAATAAGATAGAAGAACATAGGAGGAAAGAAATATCATTTAAAAAGGAAGCACAATGTCTTCAATTTGGTTTGTATTCATGTGAAAAACACTATAATCAAAAAACCATCATGACCACTTTCCTTGGGGAGGAAAGTATTTATTTCAGTTTGCAATTCTTTAAACAAACAATATATCCTACCCTCCTAGGGTAGAAACCTAGAAGGGAAATTGCCAAAACAATCTTGAATAACAACTAAAATACTGGAAGGTGGCAATTTCGGACTTTAAGAAATATTATAGATCTCTAGTAATAAAACCAATATGGCACTGGCATAAAAACAAACACGTAAACCAATAAATAGAAGAGCCAAAGGTGAGTGTTTTTAACCAAAGCTGTCTGATACTTGACAAAGAGGCAAAATGCATATATTGGAGAAAAGATTTTCAAAACAAATGGTGCTGGGAAAACTGGATGTCTACATGCAAATAAATGAAATTACACCCACTATCTTTGCCTCCATAAATTCCTTCGTGAATTCTCTATCACTCTCACAAAAATTAGATCCAAGTGAATCAAATACTTCAATTTCGAGTTTGAAATACTAAAACTGCTAGAAGAAAACATAGGCAGTGCCCCCTCTATGCTGTAAATTGGACCCAAGACCCTTTCTGTAGTAGGCTGAGTGTTGTGCCACTGGACTGTATGCCTATGTCCTTTGATTTTATTAATGTAAAGTGCTTTCATTAACATTATAAATGATGTTATAACCTTAGTTGTATTAGCCCATCATAATCAATGACTTTCTCTTAATGATGTAATCACTATTATAAGTTGATATATGCTGCTACTACATATTGACATTGAAATGAAAACCAAGAAAAATCGCTTGGAACTTTGAAAAATTCTGCTTAAGAAATAACTGCAGTGTCACAGCAATTAATAAAACCAACATCAACCTTACTAGTTAAGAACATCTTTATTCTCTTAGGAAATATAGTTTTAGGAAAATACACTGGCTATCCTAACTGTATAGAAGCTTACTGTATCTTGTATCTAGTTAATTTTAGTGTATGATAATTTTTTATTTGCAACCTTTCCATAATAAAGGTTGAAATATTTTTTTAAATTATTAAATATAGGAGAAATATTTTATATTTTATAAACTATTGTCAGATACGTTGGTCTCCAATACAGAGGTAAATAAATATTACTTGTGATTTCATTTAGTTTAAACAAGTAAAATTTAAAAGTGAAAATAAATAAAAAGATGTAGGAAGGATGAAGTTCCTTGTAATCACAGATAAGCTCCAAGGAAACCATGAATGTTAAACACATAGAGTTGTTTCTTCAGAGAGAGAGAGAGAGAGAGAGAGAGAGAGAGAGAGAGAGAGAGAGA
>JADRCD010124362.1:810-12209 GCA_019843815.1 Montemys delectorum
GGGTCTGTATGGCATCTGCCCAGGATCTTCTAGCTTTCATAGTCTCTGGTGAGAAGTCTGGTGTAATTCTGATAGGCCTGCCTTTATATGTTACTTGACCTTTTTCCCTTACTGCTTTTAAAATTCTTTCTTTGTTTAGTGCATTTGGTGTTTTGATTATTATGTGACGAGAGGAATTTCTTTTCTGGTCCAGTCTATTTGGAGTTCTATAGGCTTCTTGTATGTTGATGGGCATCTCTTTCTTTAGGTTAGGGAAGGTTTTTTTTCTATAATTTTGTTGAAGATATTTACTGGCCCATTACCTTGGGAGTCTCCACTCTCTTCTATACTATTATCCTTAGGTTTGGCCTTCTCATTGTGTCCTGGATTTCCTGGATGTTTTGGGTTAGGAGCTTTTTGCTTTTTGCATTTTCTTTGACTGTTGTGTCAATGTTTTCTATGGTGTGTTCTGTCTCTGAGATTCTCTCTTCTATCTCTTGTATTCTGTTGGTGATGCTTGCATCTATGACCCCTGATTTCTTTCCTAGGGTTTGTATCTCCAGGTGTCTTAGTCATGGTTTCTATTCCTGTACAAACATCATGACCAAAAAGCAAGTTGGGGAGGAAAGTGTTTATTGAGCTTACTTCCACATTGCTGTTTATCACCAGAGGAAGTCGGGACTAGAACTCAAGCAGGTCAGGAAGCAGGAGATGACGCAGAGGACATGGAGAGATGATCCTTGCTGGCTTGCTTCCCCTGGCTTGCTCAGCCTGCTCTCTTATAGAACCCAAGACTTCCAGCCCAGATATGCCACCACCCACAAGGGGCCCTACCCCCTTGATCACTAATTGAGAAAATGCCCCACAGCTGAATTTTATGGAGGCACTTCCCCAACTGAAACTCCCTTCTCTGTGATAACTCTAGCCTGTGTCAACTTGACACACAAAACCAGCCAGTACAATTGACCCCTTGTCAACTTGACACACACACATCACTATTAAGCCTCAACCCTTACTTTCTTATTCATCCCCAAAATCTAAAGTCCCATAGTTTTTACATATTAAAAGTTCAATATATTTAAAATGTCCAATATTTTTTAAAATTCAAAGTCTCTTAACTTTGGGCTCCACTAAAATACGTTCTTTCTTCAAGAGGGAAAAATATCAGGGCACAGTCACAATCAAAAGCAAAACCAATGTTTGGGATCCAACTCACGATCTTCTGGGCTCCTCCATGGGCTTGGGTCACCTCTCCAGCTCTGCCCTTTGTAGCACACATCTTGTCTTCTAGGCTCCAGATGCCTGTACTCCACTGCTGCTGCTGTTCTTGGTGGTCATTCATGGTATTGGCATCTCCGAAACACTACTATCTTCTGCTGTAACTAGGCTTCACCAATAGCCTCTCATAGGCTCTCTTCATGGTTCCAAGCCTCAACTGCTTTGTATGAACCCTTCAGTCCTGCACCATCAATTGCAACTGAGGCTATACCTTCATCAATGGCCTTCCATGGTCTCTCACTGTGCCGAGCCTCAGCTGCTCTCCATGACCCTTTCGTGCTGTCAAAACCAGTACCACCTGTGTGATTCTTACACATTACCAAGTCCTGCTGTAGCACAAGGTACAACCTTGGCTATCTCTGGAACATAGCCTCTTTGTGCTCTCAGAAAACACTTCCCAGAAGATGTCACCTCAGTGATGCTGGTCTCTTCTTAATCACCAATAATTTCTTAGCTCCAGCTAACCAGCATTAATAGTCTCAGTAATGCAAAGTTCTCTCTTTAGTAGTTCTGGTATCTTGTTACTCACAGCTGATACTTCAGCCCCAGCTAACCAGAACCACAGAATCTTCACAATCAAAACAACATGGCCCTGATAAGAGTCTTTAATCTTCCCTCTGAAATTTCACAAGCCAGGCATCCACCTCTGCACTGTTCTCAACATGATCTTCCAAGCTCCTACAGAATACCCCACAGAGTTCTTAACAATCAGTGGCTCTTCTAGCTCAAAGTTCCAAAGTCCTTCCACAATCCTCCCCAAAACATGGTCAGGTTGTCACAGGAATACCCCACTCCTGGTACCAATTTGTCTTAGTCGGGGTTCTCTAGAGTCACAGAACTTATGGTAATCTCTATGTAGTAAAGGAATTTATTAATGACTTACAGTATGTAGTCCAACTCCCAACAGTCAACTCCCAACAACGGCCAGCAGCAGCTGTAATGGAAGTCCAAGGATCCAGCAGTTGCTCAGTCCCACAAGGCAAGCAGGTGAAGCAGAGAGAGCCTTCCTTTTTCCAAAGTCCTTATATGGGTCTCCAGCAAAAAGTATGGCCCAGGTTAAAGGTGTGTGCCACCACACCTTTAACCCTAGATGACCTTGCTTTAACTGGTAGATCTTCCAGTCTTAATCTTCTAGGACTCATAGCCACTATGCCACCACACCTTTAATCCCAGATGATCTTAAACTCATAGAGCTTTCTATCTTAATCCTCTGGGATTCATAGCAACTATTCCTCAAGGTCTCCATGCCAAGATTCAGGTCTGAAACTTATATCTCTCAGCCTCCAGATTAGGGCCACAGGTGAGCCTTCTAATTCTGGATTGTAGTTCATTTCAGATATAGTCAAGTTTACAACCAGGAATAGCCACTACACCAGGGTTGTCTCTCTTATTTCTTTATTGTTTCTATTTCCATTTTTAGATTCTGGATGGTTTTGTTCATTTCCTTCACCTGTTTGATTATGTTTTCCTTAGTTCCTTAACGGATTTTTGTGTTTCCTCCTGAGGGGCTTCTAGCTGATTACCCGTGTTCTCCTGTATTTCTTTGATGGTGCTCTTTATGTCTTTCTTAAAGTCCTGTATCATCACCATGATAAGTGATTTTATATCTGAATCTTGCTTTTTTGGTGTGATGGTGTGTCCAGGACTTACTATGGTGGGAGTATTGTGTTCTGATGATGTCAAGTAACCTTGGTTTGTGTTATTTATTTTCTTACACTTGCCCACCACCATCTGGATATCTCTAGTGCTACCTGCCCTTGCTAAATCTTACTGGAGTCTGTCCTTCCTGTGATCTTGCTTGTGTCAGAACTCCTCAGAGTCAAGCTGTCTCTGTGATCCTGTGATTCTGGGATCCTGTGATCCTGGGCTTGTTAGAGCACCTGGGAGTGCAGCAGCTTCCTCTGGGTGTTGTGGGACTGGCTGTGGAGCTTGTGCACAAGGTCTGCTCAGGACACCAGTCCAGAGAGACCTGAAGAAACCCAAGCCACTCTGTTGGTGGATTTTCTGTGTGCCTGGTCCTGCTGGACCCAGTTACTCCCTGTGTTGGAACAGATGTTGTGTCCTCCTCACCTCTGATCTTGAGAATGTCAGAACGCCTGGGAGTGGAGCTTCCTCTGGGTGTTGTGGAACTGGCTGCAGAGCTTACCCCAAGGTCTGCTCAGGATACCAGCCCCAACTATACCACTCTTAACTTACTGTTCCAGCTTCCTGCCTGATCCTGCCTCATACTGATGCTGTTTCCAGAGACTTGCTTTCAGCTAGCGTTCTTATGATTGCATGACAAATGATTACAGCTAGCTTTCTTAAGACTAACCATTTTTCTAGTTTTCTGGGATTCCCCCAAAAGGAATTCTTCACCCCAATATATCAGTAAGAAATTTTCAAAGATCATTGTCCTTAGTTCCTTAAGTTGGGATGGATGGTTTTGGTCATTTTATGATTTATAGATATGTTGTCATTTTAGGGGATGATTACAAATTGTAAGAATTAAGCAAGCAGGGACACCTCATAAAAATACTGGGAAGCCAAGAATGTCCATTAAGCTTAAAGTCAGGGAGCTTCAAAAGAGTTTACTGAATAAACATCCATCCCCAGGAGATGCCCCAATTGCAGGGAGTAATGCTCAGTTCCAGGAAACATCCCACCAGCAGTGAGGGGCTGATCTCTGCCCACCCCTTCTTCATGCAAAAGGTATCTCCTCACCTGGGGCACAAAGGGCAATGGATACAAAGAACAATGAGCTCCACTAATGAGAGATAACCAATTCATGCTGTAAAGTAAAACCTATGTTCTGAAAGGGTATAAAGAGTGTGTGCTTTTGTTCCTTGAGTTGCCTCTGCCCCGATTATGGGACAACCCCAGTATACTGGATCATTAAACATTAAACCTGTTGCTTATTGCATCAATCTCTGTCTCTGTGTCTTTGTGAGTGGGACATCCTGGATGTAAGACTTGGCTCCCTGAATCTTACAAAATAATTATAGTCTTGAACAGGTAGGAAGTGAAATAGGGAGCTTAGATGCAAGAATTTCTAAATTTCTTTTCCTTTCCTTTTTGCTACTCTGCTTTCTTAGATGAAGGGAAGAGTATTGAGAAGAAAAAGGGGGACTACAGAATTATCATATAGAAATAATAGAATAAAGAATACATTTTGAATCTACTCTTCAACTTAGAGTTATTACTATTCTCAAATTTTCATTAGTATGAATCTTTGTATATTGACATAAAATTTAAAATTGATTTTGATACAGGATAATATATGTATACTTCCACTCTTGTATAGGTATTATGCCTTTGCAACTCATTTAAAAATACAAAGTTTAATCCTAGTCCTTTCAATAGCTTTTGTTACAAACTGTTTAGGATAATTAAGTAATGCAAGTTAATGATCAATCAATCAAACTCATGATCTTGTTAGATATTAGTCTGAATTATCATAGAAATTATACATCCTGGACTGGACAGTTAATGGGTAGCTGGAGACAGGCAGTGTTTGCTTATTTAGATATGCTATAAATAGATGGTCTTCAAAAGCCCCAGAAACTCACAAAATATGGCATTTAATGGTGTCTTTATTAATTTAAGGCTTTTTTGACATTGAGACATGTTAATACCTGAAAGTACCCCATTCAACTTGGAATGGGATCCAATGCCCTCTTCTGATGTGTCTGAGTAGAGCAACAGTGTACTCACATACATAAAATAAAGGCTCTGAATTGCCATCTCCTGTCTTTTATAGGGAGAAGCATTTCTATCTTCCATGCTATATCTCTAAGCTGCCTCATCCATCTACCTCCCCTGGCTTGGAAGTTGGTGGGCCCACAGGTTTTAACTTCTTTGGACAGCATGAGCTTCTTCTCAAAGGTATCTTACTTCTTGCCTAGCTACAAATTTGTGTCCAGCTTTGGAGAACGTGCCTGTAGGGACTGCTACTACTGAAGAGAAGAGCTATTTCTTTGTTCGTTTTGTTTTTGTTTGTTGATTGTTTTTGTTTTCTGCCTCTGCATTGCTTTTCTGTTTTTGTTTTTGTTTTTGTTCCCCAGTTGGCTACAGGGCTTACTTCACCTCAGAGGGACCATTCAAGGAGCTGGGAGCTCCTGCCTGAGGAACTGTAGTTGCTAAATAACTGGGCTTTTTTCTTTCTTTCTTTCTTTCTTTCTTTCTTTCTTTCTTTCTTTCTTTCTTTCTCTAGCTCTTTTTATGGCATCATTTTTCTACTAAAAAAACAGGACTAGGAAAATGTTCTGTACCCAGGGAGTGTGTAAGTTTTTGCCACTTCTTAGGTATCAAATATTAGTGACATTTTAATAAGTGTGTCAGTTTCTTTGTTAACCCAGCTAGCTCTCAAACAATTGAGACTGGACTATTATATTTAACAAGCTTCAAAGGCACAGAAAATGAGCAGTATTTCAATCATCTAAGCTAATAGCATCTTCCATTTCATTAAGGATTATGGATTTGTTTAAATCTGGCTACCTCCTAGTCAGAATCGCCAAGTTCTTGCATTTTAGCATTAACCTGATTCTCGGGGCTCCTGTTGCTTTCTCATGGTATATTCTGGACTCTGTCCTCTGGCTGATCCACACTTCTCCCTCTCCTTCCTCCTCCCCTGGCTGGGAAGAAGTCTAGCCCTATTCTTTCCTGCATAGTCACTGGCTGGGCTTTATTTTGAACTAGCTTTATTGACCAATCAGCGAATAATTGGGAGCAATATTTACACAACATTGAGAAAGGAGATTTTTAGAAGAAGGTTTGCAATGAGATATAAGGGCACAAATTACCATTTAAATAATTTAAGGATAATTTTTACATAGGGCACAATAGCCTACATGTCACTGACTAAGACAGGAATGTAATAGGTAAAAACTATCGCAGATTGTTCTTGGGTTCTCTGTATATCTTTGAGTAATGGGTCAGGCCCCAAGGAATAAGGTTGTAAGACTCATTTTTAGGAGAGGAATATAGAGAAGAACTACATGGTCATAACTTAAGTGAGAAAAGTATAAATTCAGACTGAACTTCCTGGTTCTGCAGTTCTCCATATTAAAAACATTGAAGAGATTTTCTTTAGCAATTTAACAGTATACCTGAAAGCTTTATACCAAAAGGAGTAGATATCAAGCAAGACATATCAAACTCTGGGCTGAAATAAGTGAAATAGAAACCGAGAGAAAAATACAAAGAATCAATGAAACAAAGTTTTTATTGAATATTTTCTTTATTTACATTTCAAATGTTATTCCCTTTCCCAGTCCCCCCCCGAACTCCCTATTGAATCTTTCTCCCCCTGCTCCCATCCCATCCACCCACCATCCACCTACCCACTCCTGACTCCCTGCCCTTGAATTCCCCAACCATGGGGAATCAAGCCTTCACAGGACCAATGGCATCTCTTCCCATTGATTCCCAATAAGGTCATCCTCTGCTATATATGTGACTGGAGTCATGGGTCCCTCCATATGTACTCCTTGGTTGGTACTGAGCTCTGGGTGTGTGTGGGGGTCCTGCCTGGTTGATACTGTTGTTCTTCCTATGGAGTTGCAAACTTTTTTAGCTCCTTCAGTCCTTCCCCTAACTCCTCCATTGGAGACCCCTTGCTCAGTCCAATGGTTGGCTGCGAGCATCTGCCTCTGTATTTGTCAGGCACTGGCACAGCCTCTCAGGAGACAGATATATCAGGCTCCTGTCAGCATTCACTTCTTGACATCTATAATAGTGTCTGGGTTTGGTGACTGTATATGGGATGGATCCCCAGGTAGGACAGTCTATGGATGGCCTTTCCTTCAGTCTCTGCTCCACACTTTGCCTCTGTATTTGCTCCTGTGAGTATTTTGTTCCCCATTTTTTAAGAAAATCAATAAGATGGATAAAACTTTATCCAAATTAACTAAAAGATGGTGAAAGAATGTCCATATTAACAAAATCAGAAAAGAAAAGGTGTACATACCACAGACACAGAAGAAATCCAAAGACTCATAAGTACATATTTTAAGAGTATGTATTCTACCAAACTGGGAAATCTAAAAGAAATGGATAATTATATTGACAAGTACTATTTACTAATTTAAACAAATCCATAGCCCTTAATGAAATGGAAGATGCTATTAAAAGCCTTCCAACCAGATGTTCCTGGAGGTCTGCCAGCATGAGGGACATCTAGGTTAGAACCCTCAAGTCCCAATTCCTGCCTTCTGGGTGCCTCAGGGGTACAACCAACAGTGATAAGTTGTACCCTTTCTCCTGAGCTCCATTTTCTAGCTCATAGCTCTGGCTGCATTCCCAGAGGCTTACCAGTACCAAAGACAACCATGTAGGATTCTACCCAAGGACATTTGCTTGCCAAGTCTCCTTAGGGCTCTCATCCAGCAATGGCAAATTGAACTCTGTTCCTTTCATTCCATTTTCTGGCACACAATTATGGCTATATTCTGGAGGCTTGTTGGCACCATGGATAATGAAATGGCTAAAGGCCAGTGTAAAAACACAATAAGAGCCAGGAAAATTCAGATCCAAGGTTATCAGGGAAATGAAATGTAAGAAAATGACCTTATGTCTAATCTTATAAGATGATAGAGGCCTTTAAAGAGGAAATGAATAGATTCCTTAAAGAAATACAGGAAAATCAACAAATGAAGGAAAGGAATGAAACTATTCAAGACCTGAAAATGGATAGAAATAATAAAGACAACAGACACTGAGTGAATCCTAAAGATGGAAAACATATGGAAGAGAAGAGGAACTGTAGATGCAAGCATCACCAATAGAATACAAGAGATATAGAAGAACACCTCAGGGATAGAAAATACAATAGAAGACATTGATTCATTGGTCAAAGAAAATGTTAAAACTAAAAAGATCCTGACACAAAATATCTAGAAAACAAGGGACATAATGAAAATATCAAATGAGAATATAGACATATAAGCAGAGAAAATTACTAACCCAAAAGTCAAGAAAACATTTTTTTAAAAAGTCATAGAAGAAAAGTTTCCCAACTTAAAGAAAGATATGACTATAAACATATATGAAGCTTACAGAACATCAAATAGATTAGACCAGAAAAGTACCTCCCCTCCAACATAATACAAAACACTAAATGTGCAGAAGGAAAAAAGAATATTAAAAGCTACCAGGGAATTTGCTGGGCAGTGGTGGCACACACCTTTAATCCCATCACTTGGGAGGCAAAGACAAGTGGATTTCTGAGCCTGAGGCCAACCTAGTCTACAGAGTGAGTTCCAGGACAGCCAGGGCTTTATAGAGAAACTCTGTCTGGAAAAAACAAAAATAAAAATAAAATTTAAAAAGCTACAAGGGATAAAGGCCAAATAACATATAAACGTAGACCTACCAGAATTATATCTGACTTTGTAGCAGAGTCTCTAAAGGCCTAGGCAGATGTCATGTAGCCTCTAAGAGACCACAGATGTCAGACCAGACTACTCTTCCCAGCAAAACTCTCAATTACCATAGATGGAAAAAACAAGATATTACCTGATAAAACTACATTTAAACAATATTTATCCATACATCCAGCACTACAGAAGATACTAGAAGGAAAACTTAAACCCAAGGAGTCTAACTACATACAAGATAGCACTAGATATAAATAATTCCATATTAGAAAATCAAAATGGATTTGCTGAAGGGTTAGCAGCTCCTTAGCACAAACAACAATATGAACTAATTAGTACCCTTAGAGTCCCCAGAGACTAAAACTCCAACCAAAGAGTATACATGGGGGGGACTCATGGCTCCAGCAGCATGTGTATAGCAGAGGATGACCCAGTCAGTCATCTATGGGAGGAGAGGCCCTCTATACCACAGTGTAGGGGCATGCCAGGGCCAGGAAGTGGGAGAAGGTGGGGCAGTGAGCAGAGGGAAGGGGGAGGGAATAGGGGATTGTTTTAGTTTTTGGGTTTATTTATTTTTTTTCTTATTTTCTTTTCTTTTTCTTTTTTCTTTTGGAGGGCAACTTGGGAAAGGAGATATTGTAAATACAGAAAACATCTAATAAAAAAGAGATTAACCTCCAAAAAAGGTAGTAATAAAGGGAAATTGCACTGCTTCAAGGATAGAAGGGAGAAATAGTAGTAGTTGCTTTAAGTGTTATTAAGTATACATGGCTCATACAGAAATATAGAAGGGAATTTAAATTAAATTAAATGTAAAGAAATGATGTTAATCCAAAGAGAAGGAGCATATAATTATATATCCATAGATAATAATCTCCTCAGAAGGGAGATAAAGAGAAACCTTATCTCAACACATAATAATAGATATTAATCTCCATAGAAGGGAGGAATAGTCAAAAATTACTGATTTAAGGATAGAGGGGGAAATAGTGGTATTTGTAGTTTGTAATTATTCAAAAGCAATCCATACTAAATCTAGTTACTTGCTTGCAATGACAGTCTCGGTCTGTTCCCGGTCCAGTGGGTACATAACCTGAGATTGAAACCCCATGTTTCCCCTAGACAAAGCCTTTCCCACAAACACTGGCGCTGCCTAGTAAGACCTCCAAGATTGCTCTCTTGGTCCCTGTGGACAGCTGTGTGTGTGCTCTCGCCAGCCCATACTCTGCTGCCCGTTACCTTTCCCCTGGAGCTCAGTCTTTGCCCAAATCTTTCTGTCCCAAAGCCTGGCTGAATTCCTCCTGACTATGTTCTTTCCCCCCAGCTCACCTGAGTTGCCTTAAATGGAAAACACCAGACAATCTTAGTTTAGAATCAACAAAATAAGACAACTTCGGGGTTTATCATCCTAAACCATCAACTATTCTATGTTAGAAATCTTTTGGTGGCGAAATCACCACCAGATCTAACAGCCCCTTATCTACATATTGCTTGCTCCCATCTTGCTTTCTAAAAGGACAATTCCTTCTTCCTGCATTCTCTCCTCCTCTCTGGGACCTGGACAGTCTGCCTCCTCTTCACCCAGCGATTGGCTTCTTGCCATCTTTATTATCCAATCAATTAATTAGGGGGAAATTCTGCTACAATTTATTTTAAGTGTTTTTAAGTAATAAAGGTTTTAAAGAGTTTAAAATAGACATTAATCTCCATAGAAGGGAGAGATAAAGGGAAATTGCATTGTTTTAAGGATACAAGGGAACAATAGTGATAATTAAGTGTTTTTAAGTATATCTGGAAAATAAATGAAATCCAGGCCTTTGATCTCAAATGTAGGAAAAAAAGGTACAGAAATAGAGAGAAACTCTATCTCAACAGATAATAATAATTGTTTAAAATTGTTGGGGCACAAGCTCTGCAGCCAGTCCCACAACACTCAGAGGAAGCTGCTGCACTCCCAGGTGCTCTAACAAGCCCAAAGTCACAGGATCCCAAAATCACAGGGTCACAGAGACTGCCTGACTGAGGAGTTATGACACAACCAGGATCACAGGAAGGACTGACTCCAGTCAGAATTAGCAAGGGCAGGTAGCCCTAGAGATAGCCAGATGTTGGGGGGGCAAGCATAAGAAAATAAACAACACAAACCAAGGTCACTTAGCATCATCAGAACCCAATTCTCCCAACATAGGCAGTCCAGTACATACCATCACACTGAAAAAGCAAGATTCAGATATAAAAACACTTATCAAGATGATGATACAAGACATTAAGAAAGACATAAATAACACCCTCAAAGAAATACAGGAGAACACAGGTAAAGAGCTAGAAGCTCTTAAAGAGGAAACACAAAAATCCCTTAAAGAACTACAGGAAAAAAAATCAAACAGGTCAAGGAAATGAGCAAAACCATCCAGAATCTAAAAATAGAAATAGAAACAATAAAGAAATCAGAAAGAGAGACAACCCTGAAGATACAAAACCTAGGAAAGAAATCAGGAGTCATAGATGCAAGCATCACCAACAGAATACAAGAGATAAAAGAGAGAATCTCGGGGCAGAAGATACCATAGAAAACATTGACAGAACAGTCAAAGAAAACGCAAAAAGCAAAAAACTCCTAACCCAAAACATCGAGGAAATCCAGGACACAATGGTAAGACCAAACCTAAGGATAATAGGTATGGAAGACAGTAAAGACTCCCAATGTAATGGGCTAGTAAATATCTTTAACAAAATTGTAGAAGAAAATTTCCCTAACCTAAAGAAAGAGATGTCCATGAACATACA
>JADRCD010124363.1:0-11986 GCA_019843815.1 Montemys delectorum
CCAGCTGCTGGAAACCCAGGAGTTTCTGGTGACCAGATTCGTTCTCCATTGGTGTTTCTTTAGACTTTCTGTTGACTGGGAAAGGCCCACTAGCCATACTCCAAGTCTACCAACTGGAGTGCTTGCTTTGTTTTGAGACTAGGTATTTCTATATAATGCTGGCTGGCTTGGAAATTGCTACATAGACCACGCTGGCTGTGAACTCACAGCGATCCTCATGCCTCTGTTTCTTGACTG
Source organism: Montemys delectorum (assembly GCA_019843815.1). Taxonomy (NCBI): domain Eukaryota; kingdom Metazoa; phylum Chordata; class Mammalia; order Rodentia; family Muridae; genus Montemys; species Montemys delectorum. The sequence goes on from JADRCD010124363.1 coordinate 238, forward strand.
GTGGCATTATGAGAGTGCATTATGGTGCTTGGACAACTCAAGTGTTAGTCACATTGAAATCTACTTTCCCTGCAACATCTAGCCAGATGTTGAAATGAACACTTGGATATCGTAGTTAGTCCAAGTCCAAGATGATATGTAAAATTAAAAAGTGGTAAAGTTGAATCTCAGAAAAAGTATTGAGAGGTGTAGCTGGGGTTTCCATTGAGGGGTGCATAGCCCTAGAAGCTATTCATTAAGCTTCTCTCTGTCTCTCCCCCTCTGATTCTCTCTGTCTCTCTGTGCTACTGGGATCTCAGGATCAGCTAACCTCAACTGCAATACTTCCTGCTTTAAAGGGCTTTTGCTGTCTTCATGGGGAAAATCTTTTAAGATTTCTCTAGGATTTTGCACATAGTACCTCTGAAAGACCATTTCCTGGATCCCACACTCTGGAAGGCAGGTGTTTCTGAATAGGCATCTGAGGCTGAACTCAGGCTTTGTTCAGTTTAACCCAGATCAATCTAACCTGTGTTGTTTGGCCCTGACCACATGACTGCTTGTTCTGAAAAGCAGCTGGAAGTGGAGGAGTACTCAGGCTCTTTTGGATCTGGCAGAGGTTCAGGCAGATGAGCACAAAAGAAAAAACATTTGCGATAGATAGATAGATTGATAGATAGATAGATAGATAGATAGATAGATAAACAGACAGACAGACTGGCAGACTGGGATGCGTGCTATCCTGGCAATTCAAGGATCTCATAGATGGCTGACCCACTGCATCATTCAGTATGCTTTCAGATTTAGCCCTTGCCAGGCAATGTTAAAAACTGAGTTTCAGAGTATCTGTTTAGCAGGCACAGAGCCCTAGGTTCAATTTCCATCATGGTATAACCCAGATGTGGTGACACACACATCCTAGCACTTGGAAAGTGGAGGCAGGAATCTTCAAAGGTCAAAATCACCCTCAGCTACATGTGAGGTCAACCTATCTCAAAAGAAAGAAAAATACTTTTTCAAAGGTATTTTGAATTATTATAGTGTAGTAGTATAGCGTAGTGTGGTATAGTATAATGTTTTGTGTGTGTGTGTGTGTGTGTGTGTGTGTGTGTGTGTGTGCGCGCGTTTGCACTGGGAACTGAGCCCACATCCTTAAGAATGCCAAGCACATGCTCTAATGCTGAACTCTCTTAACCTGTTTTCAAGGTTATTATTATTTTTAAACCAAGGTTAGCTTGCTTGCCTTTGACAGAGAATTTAATGATAAAGAACTTGCGATCAGCCAGTGTGTGTGTGTGTGTGTGTGTGTGTGTGTGTGTGTGTAATTAATTAATCAGAAAGAACCAATAACCTTGAGTTTAAATCCTAAGTGCTATTACAATGAAGATAAAAGTAAAATCATGACTTTGTGAAAGTGTTTAATTAATACATGTCAAGGGTGCTTTGTTTTAATGAGGAAACCAGTAAAATGTAAAAACTGAAACCTACTCTATGCAGAACTCAAATGGTATACAAATATAGGCAATTAGGAGTTGGGAAAGAATTTGCAAGTAAATGCAAAACAAGGGAGCATCTACATGATAATAACCAACTGTTTCTCTAATAGACAAAGTTCATTTCCACAGACCAGGGTGACTCACCCTACTGTCTCCTTTCTACAATGCACAGAGTAAGGATAGCTGAGAGATTCCCAGAAAGACAGATAACCTGGGAGAATTCTCTAGGAAAAACACCTACTAATGTGGTTTTTCCTATTTCAAAATCTTTCACATTTAAACAAATATTGGTGAATATGAACATATGATCTTTATGTATCCGGATTAAATTTTCTTTCATCTGTGAAGTGGAGCAGGTATCTCTTCCTTGGTTTATCTTGGAGATTAAAAATGATTATATATATATATATGTGTGTGTGTGTGTGTACATATGTATATGTATGTATCTATGTATATGATGTATATGTATATTTTCCCTTAGGCTAAATATATATATATACACAGACATGCATACACACACACACACACACACACACACACACTCAATAGTAAAACTCTTTCCTCTTTATTTTCCTTAATGCTGGATTTGTTCCCAGCAAATCTTTCTTCATGCGTTTGTTTATTTGACATGTGTTGAAGGTTTGCTGTACCAGACACGTGCTAAGCGCATGCATAGCTAGAGAGCACACAGTGAACGCCTCATAGACTCTAGGCAGTGGTGTTAGGAGAGAGACTGACAAGGAAAGCATTAGTTATGGTTTTCTGTGGCACATTGTACCAAGAATCTTGGAGGGCATCCTTGCGGAGGGCAGGCAGTGTTTGACAGCAGTGACTTGGGGACCATGGGTCTGGCCCTCAGGCATGTTGTGTTTCTCTTAGTTCCTTCTAGAAGAGAAATGATGTCTGTAGGTTGTGGTGCTAGCTATATGGTCTTGCACACACTTGAATACAATGCTAAGTATTTGCTATTACTATCTGGCGGCATTACCAAGACCAGATAAAATCCAAGTTAGGGAAAGACAAAACTCACATGTGTTTGCTGCTAAACTGAATGATTAGACCACACTTAAATCCAAACCCATTTTATACATGCATGTGTTCCTTTACAAAGATTATATTGGCACATGAGTAGCTTAAGCATCTCTCATCTGTGCATCGAGGAATCAGCTGTGTACCTGGGTGGTCTACCAAGGGCTATGCTCTTATTTGTGATCTCTCTGCTATTAGGAAACTTCCTTCCAAGGCAGATGGCGTCGGAGTTAACTTCTTTATCTCCAAGTCCTTTGAGAGCCAGCTCCTTCAGCCTTATCTTACCTTTTTTTAAGTTTTATTAATCCTTTGAGAAATTCATACAATGTATTGATCATATTTACACCCTCATCCCTTCCAGATACACCCTATCTTCCTATTACCCCCAGCTTCATATTTTATTTATTTTTATTAATAATCTGTGAGTACAGTTTGTGCTGTGCATGTACTCCTGGGTGTACAGGCATCCCTGGAGTGTGGTTGACCAACCGGGGACTGCACCCTTAAATCAAATGATTCTCCTTCACCCAGAAGCCATCGACTGTTCATAGCTCCCCAGTTAGGGTTGGGCGCTTGCAAACTCCTTCCCCTCGCTGCAATGATGGTTGGCTTGTTCATCATGCACGTTTAAACCCTGCACAAGATGGAATCTCCAGGACTCCTACAGGTTCCTTCATTCTGGCTACAATTGTGTGTTCCTATCTAATGGGATAGGTGGTTGGCGTCAGTGAGGGCAGGGCTCACAGTTGCCGCACTGCCTTCTAGCTTTCACCTGGCATGGAATGGGTATGAAGGATGCTGCACCCTGGAAGAGCAACGGTTCCATTACTATTTGCTTTATGCAGGGCCTTGGGTGGGCATTGCTGGGTGTTCTCATCCATCTGTAGGAATGCTAGCATGAAGCAGCCTTGATATAAGAGACACTTGCCCAAGCAGCACCCATTCCTGCAGAAGTGCGGAGGGAGAAGTGCAGAGGGCCAGGGTGAAGTGTGTGTTTACTGAGCACCTACTGGGTGCTTTCTGTTATAATTAAAACTCCAAACTGTCTTCTTCAAACTGTCCTCCAGGTGAGGGGAATGGAGGCCCTGTGTCCAAGGGATCTGAGTGCAAGGCAGCATCCTCCCAAAGGGATGAGCCTTCGACAATCTCCGACCTGTGGACAAACTGAACACAGGAAGAAGCACATCATGGTGGGCTGCTTCCTCTTCTCTCCTGGTGCCCTGTGGGGGATGGGGGATGCCCTGAAGGTGCTGGGTCTCTGGGAACAGCCATTCACGTGGTGGCTGCACTGCTGAGAAGATGCACTGGTCTGGAAGAGCACACAGAGGTAAGGCGGCCCCCGTCCTGACTGGACAGGCTCTGCTAAGAGCACTGTGTGGTTTCTAGCCTGCGGGAGGCGAAGCATTTTTGTGCCTTGAGTCTGGGTGGCTCTGTTACAAGCCAGGTATTTGAGAGGACTCTTGTTTCTGATGCACCTCATCTATTTGTCCTGACTCGAAGCACACCAGCTTTGTCTGCACCTCTCCCAAGTGTGCAAAGCCAGATTCCCCATGATCACGTGCCCCTTCCGCTGTTTCCCATTTTCTGCAGAGTCTCCAAAGGCAGCTTGTTTTGGTCCCCACTGTTCCTCTTTCATCAGAGTAATCATAGGCTGGTCCTCACCACTGCAACTCTATTTGTTCTAATTAGACATTCGGGACCCACTGCGGCAAGTCCCTTGCAATCCTTGCCCCGTCTTCTAGCCCATTCTGTTGTCTCTTGGTGAGAATGTACAGAGCCACAGGCATCAATCCAGGGATGGGTCACAGGTGACATTAAGTTGAATTTGGATTGATTGGGTTCAGACCTCCCTGAGTACCAGGAGACCTCGGCTCAGGAGACCTCGGCTCAGGAGTCCTTACGTGATTTCTGCCTGATGTCAGTGACGGACTGGGTCACTGCTCTCCTAGTGCCGTGGCTGACCCTCGGTATGGAACTCACTGGAAATACAAGTTCTGAGTCTGCAGCAGAGCACACAGCAGCTGTGTCTTAGCATGTCTGGGGGAAGTGAGAGAGTTCCTGAGAGTCTAAAGTTTGAGGCCTGGTTAAAATGAATGCTAAGCTTTCTCTGAAAGGGACCGCTTATGTCTATTGCTTTGACATGTGGGATGGCCGTGGGCAAGGGGGGGGCTGCTTACCCAGAAAAAACAAAACACACAGTCACCCCGACAGCCTCTTCGAGGCTTCACAGAGTATGGCATGACTTGGATTGCATTCCACATTATTTTCCCTCAGCAAAAGCTGACAGGAGACCCGTGGGAAGGCCCTGATGTCCCTGAAGAGCTGTTCTTGTCCTGAACAGTCCTTGGAAAGGCTTCCCAAGACAGCACCTGGAGAGCAGGGCCGACGGCGGCTTTGAGCCCATCAGAGCAGATACAGTTTCTCCATTCGTTCCTGACACAATTGGGTAAGTGTGCACTGGCTCAGCAGGCCTCCAGCTGCGCACTGTGCCCCACTCTGCTGGAACCGTGCCTGCGGGCCTGAGTAGGGTGCTCTGTTCCCGTGGGAAGTATTCCCAGCCCCTGTTGACAGCTTTGTAGCTGGGAAGGTCTGCTTTCTGGGGCTGGCCACTGACTGAGCCAGCAAAGAGTTATCTTGGGCCCTAGCATGCAGCTCCTGGCTTGGCACACGGGTATGGCCACCGTCAGTGGGGAGTCGCTTGAACTTTCTTGGGTTCTTAACAGTGCTTTGAGGTTCCAGACCCATGGTTGCCTGCTCCCTGGGGCTGCTGAGAGAGGCCGTCACACAGCCTCCTCTATGTCAGGCCTATAGGCAGTGGCACTGTGTTGAAAGAGCCACATGGTGGCTGGATGGTTTTATGCCTTTGGTGCTTTATGGATGCTGTGCTAGGACTCCGAGTAAGATCTGGGTATAACTTCCAGTTGGAAAATACAGACTCCCAATAAACAGCCTGACCGAAGTCATATGAGAAATACACGATGTCTGACTTCTGATCCTGTTCTCGGCTTCCAGGTCTGTCAAGGTGCGACTAGCTGTGGTCTTGTGCTTCGGTCACCTCAGAGGAGCCACAGCAGCTGACATGCCTCCTCTGCCACGATAAACTGATGATCCCCAGTACTTGGAAGCAAAATAACCCCTAAAATCCCTCAGATATTTTATCATAGCGAGGAGAGAACCAACTGCGCAGCTATATAACAGTGCACATGTGGTGGGCCTTGATTTGTAATTAACTTGTCTCTTTAGTTATCCTATCTAACGGCCACAGTTTAAATTATACTGTATTTATGGATGTGGAAACCTAAGCTCAGGGGGGTAGATCAGCTTGCCTACTGTTACCGACAAGCCTTAGTTGCACCTCTACGAATGTTTGGGTGCATGAGTGCCACCACAGCCTGTCTGATGCCAAAGCCAATGGCTTTCTCTTAGAATGTGAATGTTTCTTGATGGTGCGCTTTCTAGGTGATTCATAAGAGTTTGGTAAGATGAGGCATTTGGTGAGGATTTGGAATCATAAGATTTGTAGTAGTTAGAGTTTTGGTCCTTTGACAAATATCCAAGAGAAGCAATGAAGTGGGGTGGGCTGGGTCTCACTTTGGCTCAGGTTCTCAAAGGTTCAGGGCCTTTGGCTCCATTGCTTCTGGGCCTGTGGTGAGTCAGAACACCTTGATGGGAGCTAGAGCAAAGAGGGGGAGACAGGAAAGAACAGGGGACAGGACATGCCCTTAAAAGTCACCCTCTCAGGGATCTACTTCCTCAGGCTGGTTCCAACTCCCTAAAGATCCCATCAGTACTCCACATCACATCACCACCTGGACCAAGCCTTTAGCATATGGGCTATGCATATGTGTCATTCAAACCATGACCCATGTCCACACTGAAATAGACTCTACTGCATCTTACAGATTTTCCTTGCCACCTCGAGGCACATGAAGATCACTGGCACTTAGCAAAAGTGGGACCTCCCACACAGGGGAAAATTCTAAAAAGGCTAAGGTGAAGAAACCACTCATTCCTCTCCTGAGGTAATGGGGTCTCCATCTTGTATCTGAAGACACGGGCTCTGAGATGTCGGGGAGTGAGTTGATTAGACTGAAGAGCTTCAGTCTGTCAGTCATGGACCCCAGTGTCAACTGCTTCTGAGCACACACTGTGAGCCAAGGACTGTGCTTGAAACCCTTGGTCAGATGGTAGGTGATGGGGGATGAATTGTGTTTCTTCAAAACTCTGAGCTTCCAGCTCCTTTGAAGGTGAATGCTTTTGTAGACATCAATTTTGCTAAGGTGACGGGATGAGAAGGTTCTTAACATGGGCCTAGTCCAACTGGACAAGCATCCTTGTAAGAAGAAATTTGAACACAGGCAGCTGTGTGCAAAAAGGAAAGCCCATGAGAGGACACATTAGGCAACGACCTAATGCCATCAGAAGAGGTCTTAGGAAAAGCAAGATTGCCAACACCTTGGTTGTTGATGTGAACCATGAGACTAGGAGCTTCCATTGCTTAATCTCTAGTATGCAGTGACTCTAGACACTTGGCATACCAGGCCAGCTCATCTCTTATGGCCAGGTATCTCCCTGGGCACTGGTCCAAGTGGTCTGTTGGCTGACACTGGCTATAGGACCACATACATGGGACAGGAAAAATATGGAGCCTCTCTCTCTGCAGCATGTTTCCTTCCCCATGTAGGCTCCAATGAGGGCATCCGTCACCTGATCCTACTTTGTAAATGAGCCAGACTCTACTACTGTTCAATAGCTCCTCAGAGGAGACCAGGAACCTGTCCTGTAATGGCTATGTCCTCAGAGCCTCACCCTATATGTGTAGCAGCTGTACTTCTCACCCCTCTGCTTGCAATATGACGTGTTCTTTTAAAAATAGGGCTTGTAACCTCATATCATACATACGTATGTTTTTCAGTGCACAGTGGGTTTCAACCTTATATAACTGTTGGTTGAAAATATCCCAAGTTAAAGGAAAATGAATGAAATGTGCCCAGCCTCTAGAGAAGCACAGCCAGTCAGCCCAGTCCACCATAGAACAAGTGTTGTTGTTGTTGTTGTTGTTGTTGTTTTTTCTCATGATCTCAGGGCTGGCTTGGAACTGTGTCTCCCTGTCCCTACCCATGCCCAGCATTAAGAGTGTTTCCTATCATAAGCCTGGAAAATAACAAATCCAAAAGTCCGAGTGAACTACTAAATTCACATCATTTTTGTATCATTGGGTCTTAGATACTACCTGTCCTTTTTATTTTCTTTAAAAATCTTTTTTTTTTTTGACAATTTTGAACATCTAACACATTGATCATATTTATTCCTCAGGCCCTGTCTCATTCCTTTGGGAAAACCCTCAGCCACTTTCCAACATGCCTGCTGCCCACTATGTTCGAATCTTCCCTTACCCTTTCTAGAACCCACGGAGTCAACTAGTGCTGCCTGCTGGAATGTTGACTGCTCTTGTTGGCCTGATCTTGTACAGGTCTTGTGCAGGTAACCATAGATGGAGAGAGTTCATAGATACAATAGTTACACCATGTCTGGAACACAGCATTTCACAGCATGCTTACTCTTCCCTCAGCTCTTACAGTCTTTCCATCATTTCTTCTAAAGTGTTGCTGAACCTTTTCTTGGGTGGGGTATGGTGTGGATCTAGGTGTCCCATTTATGGCTGAGTGATTTAATCAGTTCTGACTTCTGTACTGTAGAAGAAGCATCTCTGAAAAAGGTTGGGGGCAACACTAATTTATCTAAGGGCATACACATAAATATTATGAGGGAGTTTGATGACATGTACGTTCTGTGACACAACAGTAGTGGGTTCCCCTTAGGACCTGTGACCTCCCAAGCCACGGGGCTTTTGGCCAGGTTTATAGTAGCAGGCATGAATTTCTTCTCTGTAGCTGGCTCAGCTCTAATCAGAAAGTGGTTGGTTACCTCTATAACTTTCATGCCACTATTGTGCCAGAGGGTATAGCTTGCCTGGCAGGTTGGTCCCGCAGCTTTTAGGGTTCACCTCTAATGAGTGGTAGATCAATGGCTTTTCTCCCTCTGTTTGTATGTCATTGGTTTGTTTGCTCATATGTTTGTTTTTGTTTGTTTTCAAGTTACCCATGGCCAGGTGATTTTATTCATTTTGTTTCTACTGGAACTCCAGTGCCTGGGACAGAAGACCTGGAGACCCAGCAGCCACACTCTGATCCTGTTTTTACTGGTTCAGAAATTGAAGAGTACAGGTGCAAACACCTCTACCGCAGCTTCGATTTTGATCTGGAGGAGGGAGTTCCTGCTATGTGTCTGGGTTGTGTTTTCTGTTGAAAATCATGCACCAGGAGTCTCCTGTTTCTTTGTGTCTTTGGGCTCATAACACTTTACCTCTCATGGGCATTTCTGAGAGGGCCAGAATAGAGCTGGCCCAGAAAACAGAACAAGTGATGGCTAGGCTGAAACTTGGTCTCATGGGTGGCACAATACGGTCTTGTCTGTATGCCTTTTCTGAGGTCTATTAAAACTAACAGCACATTTACTGTCAACCTTAACTGCATGAGGAACTGCCTTCTGGTCCAGGTATGGGCAGTGCTGCCCACTGTTCCCTGTGATGTGCCTAGGATAAGACAGGCAGAGTCTTGTGGTCTGCAGGGTACACAACATGCATGATTAATGAGTAAATAACATATACATGTGCAGCCTTCTTCTCTGCTATGTCCTTTAGAATAGGTGAAGGAACCTACAAATCCTAAAACAGAGTTAATGTCATTTCTCTGTGTGACTAGGAGTTGGAAAGAAGTCATTTAGAGTGCAAGTCCCCAGAAGAGGGTCAGCCTATGCTCTTGGCCTGCAGTCCTCATGAAGCAGTGCAGGGGGCAGGGTCATTGTACTGTTAGCCTGGAGCGAGCCCTGATGCCCACTGGCAAGCTGCATGTTTTTGGGCCACTGGTTTTCCATCTTGGAGCTTCTTTCTTTCTCTATCAGAAAAGGATGCAAATGTTTTCCCAGGAACAGGTAAAGCCATAGGTGTGTTGTTGCTGATGCTTGGCAATGTTTTGTGTCTTTCTGGGGGGGGGGGCTATTGCAATGTAAGGCTTGGAGTCTTAGGACAGAGGTGAAAATCTCAGGTAAGTAGTTATTTTAATTGTCAATTTGACATAACCTAGGATTACCCAGGAAGAAGTATTAATGAAAAAACTTGTTGAGATCAGGTACTGGGGTACTTGGACTGTGGTCATATCTTTGGGAGTTGTCTTGATTGCTAATTGTGGTGGGCAGTCCCCGTTCTACTGCTGTGAAAAGACACGATGGCCAAGGCAGGCAGTGGGTGTGGTTTTGTCTGTGCGCAGAAGGACCAACACACTAGAAAGCTCTGGGTTAAGGGAAGCAGGTGAGGAGGGGCTTGTTTGGAGGGGTTAGTACATCAAAACAAAGGCTAGGTAGACTGGAATATCACAGGACTCTTGAGACAATGAGGATCTTGCTCCCAGGCAGGAGACAATGGAGCAGCTGCGATAAAGTATTATATTCTCAGTGCTCCTTCACAATGTTTAGTGGTGGTCTGTTACCGGTCACCTCAGACTGGTCTTTGAAGGGTCTTTGAAGTGTGACACCTGCCTAGCCAGCTTGACCTGTTCTTTCTCCCTTCTGTAACTCATCTAGGACAGCTGAGTGCTGGGCAGAGGTCAGAAAGAAGTGAAATCAACCCTGAGGTTTGATGTGTTTGTCTCGTTGTAGATGAAAAAGGTGGAGGAGTAGCTATGCCCCCGGCATCCTGAGAGCCACCTCCCGCTGCAGCTAGTGTTCCCATCTCTGTATTCACTTTTGCCTCTTCTGTTGGATTCCTATAGACATAGGACAAAAGGACCAGTTACTAGAGCCACATTCAGCCACTCACGCAGCAAGCGATGTTCCAGGAAGTCTTCCAGCTACTCAGTTCAGGATAAGGAGCGGCAACCAGGGTGCACATTCTTGCTCTTGGCAGATTAACTATGACCTTTGAACTTAGGATTCTCATTGCAGAATAATTGCTACGTGTTGGGATACCACATTCAGGGGAGGCAGAGCTGGTTCCCTACAGTGAGAAAGGCTCTGTTTCCCTCTGCGTACACACACCCACTTCTTAGAAACAGCCTTCTTCTTCAAAAGGCATGAGTGGTTCCTTTGTTTGCCAGCAGATGGCGCCCAACACTCCCGTGGGAACCAAGGTCGTGGCTTCCTGTGTCTCTCCAACTACCCCTACCCCCCCTTTCAGCCCCATCTTCTCCTTCTCTGGGAGGGGCTTGTCCTTTCAGGTCTCAGGCAGAAAGTCACATAAAACAATTTGTGTCAGTCAGCAGATTCCTTGAAGATCGAACCGAACGATGAGTGCTCCGGAGCAGGATTGGAGGGCTCTTTTGACCTCTTTCTCTCTCTCTTTGTTTCCTGTGAATGGGTCATGGGCTGCCTACTGGCCTTGCACAGCTGACTCGTGGACCCCTGTAGTGGCTTTAGACCTTTCCCAAATGTTCCCTGGCTGCTTCCCCTCCAGATTCTTTCTGGCCAAGAAAAGACATTCAGAGAGCTGGCCTTTATCCCACACTCTCTATGTGCACTCTCTCCCTCAACTCCAAGCCTGAAGAACTCCTGGCCTTTCTGACAGAAACCTACTTTTTGGCTATGGCCTCTACTGAGGATCTGTCTGCTCTGGTTTCCAAATAAAGAAAGCTTTGACTATGGGGGAAATGGGTCTTGTCTTCAGACCTGATTTTCCCAAGGGCCAAGTCTCTTGGAAAGCCCGGTATCACCATCACTTTTCTCTTTCTGACCACAGATGGACTGACTAGCCACCATATTTTTAACTGGCTCTTTACTTTCCACTTTTCTTTTACAGGTATCCTGTGATGGTCCCAATGGGACACTCCAATCTATTAACTCAATATTAGGTATCAGGACTAGAGCTGGTATTTAAGAAATAGGTCAGACATTCCAGAAATGTGCTAGCCATGGCATAAGAAAGTATCTTCGGGGCTTAGGAGACAGATTAGTCAGTAAAGTACTTACCTTGCAAGCACAAGGAACTACATTTTACCCCAAGAACTCATGGGAAAAGCAGGGCATGGTGGCTCTTGCTTTTAATAACAGCATTGGGGTGGCAGAAAGAGGCAAATCACTGCGATTCATTGGCCAACCAGTCTAGCCTACTTGGCAAGTTCCAGGCCTATGAACTACCCTGTCTCAAAACCAAACCAAACCAAACCAAACCAAACCAAACCAAACCAAACCAA
>JADRCD010124385.1:0-21953 GCA_019843815.1 Montemys delectorum
TCCCCTCCCCCTAACCAAAACCTAAGCCTCACTGCTAGTGCAAGTGTTTGTTTCTGTTCTGCTTTGGTGTGTGCGCCTTGACCAGACTTGTGTTTTGCTCTGAGCTAGTCCCTGGTTTAACTTAAAAGAGGACACAGGAATACAGGAGGGGGAATGAGTTCCTCCCCCCCTCCCCCCCCCCCCGCCCCCCACGCGTCTTCGTTTAGGGTAGCAAATAGGTCTTGATGGGTCTATGAAATTTACCATTCGTCATTTTTAAAGACACATATCAAGGTATGAAATAGTGTTGAGTGTAGATGATACTTTTATTTTTAAAGGGATTGCGTGTCCAAGTGTACTACAGATTTTCATGGCACCACCCACCTGGGTCATTAGTACCACGATGAAAGTTGAAGTTCACTTGATCCACTTATTAAAATGGCCCCCTAAAGCTTTTCAAGCCTTTAATCACACACACCCCTGTAGGACAGGCATGGGTGATTTGGGGTGTAAGGCTCTCATCTACCCCAGGATCCCTCCTTCCTCGGGTCAGAGCAGTCCACTTAGGCAGCACTACTAAAAGAAGAAGGAAGATACTTTATCCCTTTTTATGGTATTAGGCAGATCCTCATGAAAAGTTTCCCCCGGTTTTGCTGCTGGGTTTTGCTGTTTTTCTAGGCCCAGGGAGTCATACCAAAGCAAGGCCTTTGAGGGACATTGTGAATGGAAGCTAATTGCTATCTAGTACGGCAGGTGGGTGGGCTCTCACGATCCTTGGGGTGATGATAATTTTCTTTGATGCAGGATTATTGTGGTTTGAATGAGAATGACCTCCATAAGCTCATATATTTGAATGCTAGGTCGACCTCAGTTGGTGGAAATGTTTTTGAGGTTTAGAAGTGTGGCCTTTTAAGGTATGTGTATCACTTTGAGATTTCAAAGGCTCACACCATTCCCAGTTAGCTCACTCTCTGCCTATGGGCTTCACATGGAAGCTCTCATGCTCCACTGCCTTGCCTACCTGCTGCCATGCTCTCTGTCGTGATGGCTAGTCATGGACTCTTAACCAACCCTCTCAAACTCTTAAGTACCAGTGGGTTCTTCCTTCTGTAAGTTGCCATGTTCATGGTATCTCTTCAGAGCAATGGAAAAATAAACACGACAATTGGATCAGTCCAGAGAATTATAAACACCTTCAAGTTTCATATATTAATTTCTACATCTTACGTTTGCTTTAGTAGACAGTATAGGTACCAGTAGTGTGGTATATAGGATTGTGGAATTGCAAATGGTCCTGAAGCCTGTTTTTTAATGTTCTCCTGTATATGAGGATGTGTTTGTGCACTTAGGTTTCTGGTTGCATGTGTATTTGTATGAAGGTGGTGGATGTCAGAGATTGATATGGGTCTCTTCCTTGGTTGGTAATTATTTATCCATGTTATTTTTTTTCAGACAGGGTTTCTTTCTCATGCAACATGCTCACTAATTTGGCTAGACCGACAAGACCCAAGGATCCTCCTCAGTGTTGGAATCGTAGACACAGACTGTAGCATCCATATTTTTACATGGGCTCCCAGGGATCAAATTCAGGTCCTCACTGTACTGATTGAGCCATTTCCTTGAACATCAGTTTTACATATCAGAGATTCTACATTTTTATTGTTATGGTCACATGGTGAATCTACCTTGCTTAGGTGGCATTTATTGGGAATCATAACTGAGAAAGTGGTAGCTTAGAGCAGCCAAGCTGCTGTGTCCATTCCAAGTAATGATTGGAGAGAAGAGGATAGCCTGAACTGTGAAAAAGCCTATCTAGTTGACTAGTTGCTGGACCATGGAATTCTGTAATTTTTTTGAGCATCATTTTATACATTGGCAAAAATCAAAAGGAGGGCAAGTGATGTAGCTCAGTTGCTTAGGAATCAGGGCCTAGCAAAAAAGGCCAGCCCATGTTCAATCCCTAGCTGTGGATGCCATTTCAGCATTGAGGAGGGAGAGAAAAAGGTTAGTAGCAAGGACAGCTTGGTTGCAGAGAGGTTGTCTTAGCTAGGGTGCATGAGGCCTTTGGTTCGACCCCCATTACTTCTAGAAAGAAACAAAACAGAAACTTCACATTTTATTATGCAAATAAAGAAATCAACTGCACTTTACCAGAATGTCCTATAATGAGGATTTTAATTTTTTATTACATTTGATTTATTTATTTGTGTATATGTGCTTGCGCATGTAGAAGTCTGGACAAGGTGTAGGAATCAGTTTTCTCTTTTCGTCTTGTGGGTTTTGGGTGTCAAATTAGGCACCAAACCCCTTACTGGATACCCATCCTATGATGAGGACTTTATCGGGCCTTTCTGATACGCATTACAATCACCATTCTCCAGCCAAGGAAACTGGTTCTTAACAGAGGGCAAGTAATGCACTCTTCTGTAGGAGAGGGACAGGGATGTGAGTTCTAAGGCCCAGCTCTTAAACTTGGTCTTCCTCCACATTTTTGTCTGTCTAGTGTGGATTTTCCCACTTGAGACAAGAGATCTATAAATTCTATTCCCCTTTCCCGCCCCTCAGATTTCCATTAAATTTTGATAGGGATCTGTCAGTCAGTATTAGTTGTTTCTGTCTCATCATCTTGGAAGGCAGACCATGATGTGGGGATTGTTTTCTCCTATAGCTTTGCCACTGAGCCGAAAACAGTTCTGGTCTATTGGAGTCCATTTTATAGATTCAACAGCACATGAGATTCAACCACTAACATGTCTTACTGAGCAGAGTTAAATGTGCAAAGGTCTGGTCGCCCAGAGCTGTTCTGGTACTTGGTGAAGTTTCCATAAACAAAGCAGGACTTTGAGTACAGTTTTTGTAGGGTGCTTTTTGATTTTGAAATAATTCACAGGCAAGTTTATTTAAACAATTGTGTGTGCGTGTGCGTGCGCATGCGCATTTGTGTATGTGCATGTTCATGTTGTTGAACAATTCATGTCATTCCTCAGGTGTCCATCTTGTTTTCAGTTTTTGTGTGTGTACCTGTGCAAGTGTGTGCAGATGAGTGGGCATATGAAGGGCAGAAGTTGACACTCAATTTCATTTTTGTTTAAAACAGGGGTTCTTATTGAACCTGGAGCTCACCAATTTGTATACACTGGAGTTAATATATATATTAATATGTATATTAATATATATATATATCCACCTGACTAGTGAGTGTCAGGGATCTTCCTTGTCTCTGATTCACAGCTCTAGCATTATAGGCATATACCAACCACTATTCCTATATTTTTGTATGGATACTGAGAATGGGTCCTCATGCTTGTGTGGCAAGCACTTTGCCCACTGAGCCATCTTCCTGGCTCCCCCCACCCCTTTCTTTTTGAGACAGGGTTTCACTATATAATTCTGATGGGCCTAGGACTTGTTTTGTAAATTAGGCTGGCTTTGAACTCAAGACAGCTGCTGATTCTGTCTCTCAAGTGCTGGGATTAAAGTCAAGTCACTTACCAGTAAAGGCCAGGCTGGTGGCCTGCTATTCACCTCTCCACAGCATTTTTTTTTTTTTTTAAACTGGAGACAGGATTTCTCTATATAACCCTGGATGTTCTGGAACTTGCTCTATAGACCAGGCTGGCCTGGAACTCAGAGATCCACATGCTTCTGTCCCTGCTGGGATTAAAGGTGTGTGCCACTACTGCCTGGCCAGCTTGTACAGTTTTGTGTGTGTGTGTGTGTGTGTGTGTGTGTGTGTGCGCGCGCGCGTTCTGAGAATTATACTCAGGTCCTTGTGCTTGTGTTGCTGGCTCAACTTCCTCTCCAGCCCCCAGATTTTTCTGTATTTGTGTGAGATAGTAAGTATTGAGTCTCATACATATGAGATGTAGGTAAAGTACTCAACCATGGAGCTACATCTGCAAACTCCATTTTATTCTGAGACAAGACTTCACCATGTTGCTTAAGCTAGCCTTGAGTAGGTGATCCTCTTGAATAGCTGAGATGATGGGCCTGTGCCACCTCACCTGGTCAGTGTCTGAAATCTCTAATTGTAAACTCTGGGTACCTTGGGTTCTTTCCATTCCTTTCTTGAAGTTTAAATCCTAAATACTGAATTTGAATTTAGGAGGTCAAAGTCTTCCAAATGAAAGGATCCACAGAAGAAGTGCTTCCTCAGGTGCTGTTGGTCACAGCAGTCAGTTCTTTTAAAAAATAAAAGCATAGCTGTTAGTGTTTCCTGAACATTGGACCTTGACTCAAGGTATTTTTATTAGTTATTTGATATATTCTTTGCATAGTTATGTGGATGTGTTAGAGATGCCATTTGTAAGAGGAGGGGAGAAACTCAACTTTTGTTTCCTGGAGACATCTCTTTGCATCTGTCCTCATGCACTATTTTTATCTTTTGATTTTATCTTATTATTGTTTGGATTTGCTCACTTGCTCATTTTGCCTCCCTTCTTCTTCCTCCTCCTCCCTCTTTCTGTTCTTTGAGCCAGAGTCTCACTACATAGTCCCTGGTTGACTCTGTAGACCAGGCTTGCCTGCCTTTGTCTCCTAAATGCTGGGATGAAAAGTTCCATACTTGGTTTAATTAATTAATTTATATTTTGTTTTGTGTACGCATGTGTTCACATGTATGCCAGAGGTTGATGTCTTCCTCAATCATCGTTCATCCTTCCATTTTAGGAGACAGGAGCTCTCACTGAACTTGGACCTCTTACCATGGCTGGGATTCCAGATATACACTGCACTGGGAAAGAGGGAAGGGTGACAGAGGGTGAGACCTGAGGGGAAAAGTCTTGCTGAGTCTCTGTCTCCAAAGGCCAGTTCCTTCCTTCTTACTAAAAATAGTCATGGAAAAAGAAAAAAGTTTATCTTTCAAACATTAGGAAAGGATAAATGTTTACAAAATGATTTTAATCTTGCTTCCTCATTGGAGGTGGTATTAAAACATATTTAGTAGTGAAAGATTAACAGTTTATTGAATGTAGTATACCTGTGAGTTTTTTAAAGGGGAAAAAGGGTGAATCTGAGGTGTCAGGAAACCTGAGGTAGGGACCAAGTGTCTTGGCTCACTCAGCTAAGAAACTGTGATGTTCAGTGCTGAACGATCACTGTAGGTCACAGAGGTGGGAAATCTTGATCAGGAAGTTGGGGCTCAAATGGGGGAACCCCAGAATTTACTTGAGATACCTTTATGCCCACAGGAAATGACTTGAACTATGGGTCCATTATAAAAGCTATTTTGAGTCAAGTCTCCCTCAATGCCTATTTTTGAGCTTGACTTCCCTCTGAGAGACTCTTTTTCACCTATAGAAGAGAGTCAGTCACCTCAGGGCTATCTAAGTATCCTGTTAGAGATAGGCATGGGGCCTCACACTTACCATCCCTTTGGGAGAAAGCTGATTTCAGATTCTCTGCAAGATCAATAGGGGGTGTTAAGCACTGAGCCTTTTCTCTAGTCTTGCCTCCAACTCTTTAGTCTCTTCACTCAGCCTCTGGAGTGCTGGGATTACAAATGTGTTGTACATAGCTGGCACATCAGTGTTTGGGGGGAAGGTTATGTTAGGAAATAAATGACCATAGCTGCTGACAGGTACAATAAGAGTCTCAGCTGGGCGGTGGTGGTGCATGCCTTTAATCCCAGCACTTGGGAGGCAGAGGCAGGTGGATTTCTGAGTTCGAGGCCAGCCTGGTCTACAGAGTGAGTTCCAGGACAGTCAAGGCTACACAGAGAAACCCTGTCTCAAAAAAAAAAAAAACAAAAAAACCCAACCAAACAAAAAAAGTTTCAGAAGTTCATAGGAAAAAGGGAAAAGAGGAGGTATGGTATTTGAAGAATGATTGAAATTCAGGCCTGTGGGTATGGGGGAAGAGAGAAGAGGAGCAGAGAAACTCTGCCTCCCAAGCACCTAGAGCCCAGGAATACATGAAACTTTCTGTTTCTTGCTATTTTTTTTAAAAGATGTTACAGATCACTAGATTTGGCTTCAGGTCACCTTATTATTTGTGGTGTTGATTAGGAGAACTCCCAGATAGCCCTGTCTCATGTTTATGCAGACTCAGGAAGGAACCAGTGGAAACATTGGTCAGCCTGGAATTTCCGTGCCACACAGGTAGGCTAAGAAACCTGAAAGAGTATATAGATAGGTCAGGAGTGTCTCCAACTTTTTGTCTGGTTGTGGACTCCAGATGTGCTTCTGTCTGCGTCTGTATAGCTGGTGGCATAGTGAATGAGCCAGAGGTTTGGGGACTTTGCTGGTCAGGTTTTTTTTTCTAACTTAACACAAGTCAAGGTCATTTAAGAAGAGAGAAACCTCAACTGAGAAAATGTCTTCATCAGATTGACCTGTGGGTAAGTTCGTGGATGTGGGAGGGCCTAGCATATGTGG
The DNA here is from genome assembly GCA_019843815.1 of Montemys delectorum. Lineage (NCBI taxonomy): Eukaryota > Metazoa > Chordata > Mammalia > Rodentia > Muridae > Montemys > Montemys delectorum. The sequence continues at coordinate 6,354 of JADRCD010124385.1, forward strand.
GAGGTGCCATCCTTGGGCAGGTGGTCCAGAGTTTTAGTATTAGATAACAAGCATGGGGGAGCAAGGCCTCTGCTTCAGGTTATTATTGTTATTTAAAATTGTTTTGAGATTATAATTACAGCATTTCTCCCTTGCCTTTTCTCCCTTCAAATCTGCTTCTATACTGTTGGCTGTAATTCCAGTCCCAGGAGAACTGTCATCCTCTTGTGGCCTCTGTGTATCAGGCAGGCACATGGTGTACATACATACATACAGCCAAATATTCATACACATAAAAATAGTACAATAAATAAATCTTTAAAAAAGCAATAATTTTCCTGTACAGAACTGCTGACAGGTATTAAATATCATTTAACATCTATGTAATTCAGAAGGTGGGGACCAGGCTCCTTGGCTGTTATCTTCAAACACTTGAGTATGCAAAGCTCTTAAAGTCTTCCCCATAGATCAATCATGTGAAAATAAGCCAGGATATAATAGAGAACTCATTTTGTGTTTGTTTTTTTGGAAAAAAGTGAATTATTGTTTTGTTGTTGTTTGTTTTTGTTTATTTGTTGTGCTTTTTTGGCAGGGACTTGTTGAGACAGCATCTCTTGTTGCCCAGGTTGCTCTTACTATGTAACTGACGTTGACTTTGAATTCCTCCTGATCCTCCTGCCTCAGCCTTCCTGGTGCTGGGATTCTGGGTGTGCAATGCTATGCCAGGCTTTAAGAAAACAAATTATTACTTGCACTGCTCACCTCCATTTTATTTTGGGCAATAATTTTGCTTTCTGTGTTTTCATGGCAGCTACTGTGTTTTCTAGAAGACTCCTTGTCTTGGCAGTTTGACAAGTTAGGTCTTAGTTTTCTATTCTCATGACAAAACGCCATGCTCAAGGCAGCTTTAAAAGGACAGCATTTGATTTGGGGGGTTAACAGTTTTAGAGGCTTAAAGTCCATGACCACCATATTGAGGAACATAGCAAGCAGACAGGCCTGGTGCTGGAGCATTAGCTGTAAGCATACAGGTGGAGACAACCACCATCAGGCAGAGCACGCTCTCTGGCACTGGTGTGGGCTCTTGATCTCTCTCTCTCTCCCCCTCCCTCTCCCTCTCTCCCTCTCCCTCTCCCTTTCCCTCTCCCTCTCTCTGCAAAAAGGCCACATCTCCTAATCCTTCCCAAACAGTTCAACTGCTAGGGACCAAGTATTTAAATATATGAGCCTGTGGGGGCCAGTCTCATTCAAACCACCACCAGTGGCCTGTCAAGTGTGTGGGATCACTTCAACCTGTGTGTCCAGCAGTGTGTATATGTGTGCACAGGATTGTGAGTTAAATATTTACACATCTGTGTGGAGGCCAGAGGTCAGCATAGGGTATCTTCCTCACCTAATATTTTGAGACGGTTTCCTTACTGGAGCTTGCTTATTTTTTTGCTGACTGGACAGTGAGCTGTGGTGCTCTGCCTGTTTTCATGTACCCAGCACTGGGATTAAAACTACTATAGCTGGCTTTTATGTGGGTTCTAGAGAAGGAACTTGTCTCCATGTTGGTGCAATCTGTGTATTATAAACCACACCATTTCCTCAGGCCTAGGTGTCAAGATTTTAATTAGAAAGCCATATATTAATTTTTTGATATGACCACTTTTTCCCTTCAGATTTGTTAAGGATCAATATTTTATGTTGACTAAATGCTGGGGTTGGGAGGAACAGGCTCTTATTTCTGCCTCAGACTCAGTCTGTTGTTTTTCTCATGATTAAAATAGGCACTGTATAGTTAACATCAGTAGGATAGGATGTGAATTATAGTTAAACACAGATTTCCGCCCCCCCACCCCTGTAGTGAAAGTTAAAGCAGGTAGAGATTCTCACTGGCCTGATACCTTGTCTACCAGCCACTGCCCAACTTCTGCTTGTGGCCTTGCCTGGTGCCCAATCAAGTCTTGATTTAATGCTGGAAGCAGGTCAACAGGATCCTGTGACATTGCTTTAGCTCTGAGCCAGCATCCTCATGTCTTGATTCAGTGACAACAGTCATTATTCATTTGATTATTCGACAGCCAATTGCATGATTGTAATATTTCAGAAATCTGTCTCCAAGAATTGTCCTAAATGGGCTGGATCTTGTGATCCCTACTGGTTTGTATTTCCTGTGTGTTGAAATAATATGCTTACTATGTACAGGTGTTTCTGCACTATTCCTGAGAGTTTGAGGGGATTGGGCAAGGCCAGGGAAAAGCCTCTGGACCATGAATGCTCTTGAGTCCAGGAACCTGGCAGAGAGAATACAAAACGGAAGTGGTTGGTCTGGTTACACTGTATAAGGACTGTTGACAGAATTCACTCAAGGAATGAAGTGGCTTCTCCTTATTTAGAAGATGAGGCTATTAAAATGAGTTGTTATGGATTTTCCATGGAAATAAAAATCATTTTCTTGTTCAAATAATTGTGAGGCTTGATAATTATAAAGATCTGAAGTTAGCAAAATTATATAGCCCAAGTTAATTTCATTAGTGTGCTGAAACTAAATGTAGAGTAAGATTAACCTTCCTATTTTAGTACAGGGCCTCGTAGCCTTAGCTGCCTTTTCCCTTTCTCCATTCCCTTTCTTTTTCCTGTTTTTTTTTTTGTCTTCCCCCTCCCTCTCTGTTTTTTCCTCCTCCCTCTCTCTTCTTCCCTTCTTTTTTCCCCTTTTGTTATTGATCCCAGGGCCTTGTACATGATAGACAAACGTAACACTGAACTATATTTAGAATATCCCAGTTAGCTGCTTTCTGAATATGTGTTTTGAATATCCTAGATGTGTTTTCAGGAAAATTTGTAGAAACAAAAGACTTGGGGTTGGGGATTTAGCTCAGTGGTAGAGTGCTTGCCTAGCAAATGCAAGGCCCTGGGTTCAGTCCTCTGCTCTGAAAAAACAGTAACAACAACAAAAACCAAGGTAACTCAAAGGGCTGGAGAGATGGCTCAGCGGGAAAGGGTAAGAGCACCCACTGCTCTTCTGAAGGTTGAGAGTTCAAATCCCAGTAAGCACATGGTGGCTCACAACCACCTGTAATGAAATCTGATGCCCTCTTCTGGTGGTCTGAAGACAGCTAAAGTGTACTCATTTATAATAATAAATAAATCTTTAAAAAAAAAAGAAACAAGAGACTTTGAATTTTTTTCGTGTGTGTGTGTGTGTGTGTGGGGGGGGGTCTTCAAGTACCAAAAGCAAAGGCATGGGATAATTAGCTAGCTCTTTTTATGGTACTAAGATGATGGAACCTAGGACCCTGTTCAACCTAGGCAAGTGCTCTACCACTGAACTATTTCCTACCTCCATTTAAGACAGTTTTGGAGAAGATGACTAAATATCTGTCCCTTCTACCTCCCAAATCCTAGGATTATAGATGTTCATCACCATGCCAAGCTTATATGGTGCTGGAGAGCAAATTTAAGGCTTCGTACATATGAGCCAAAGACTCCTATAACTAAACTATAGTCAGGGTACTTCCAGTCCTTCCTCCTCACTTACAAAATACATCTTGTTCAGCAGCCAGGCATAGTTGCTATTGCACACCTTTAATTCCAGCACTCAGGTGGATCTTTGAGTTCGAGGCCAGCCTGGTTTACAGATCCAGTTCCAGGACAGCCTTGGTTACACAGAGAAACCCTGTCTCAAAAAAAAAAAAACAAAAAACAAACAAACAAAAACTCATTTTTTTTCCATTTAAACTAAATCTTAAAAAATTATGTAGAGTGGCCTCAAGCTTTAAAAAAAGATTTTATTTAAAATTTGTTTATGTGTATGGATGTTTTTCCTGCATGTCTGTACACCATGTGTGTGCCTTTTGCCTGAGGAGAATAGGAGGTCATTGGATCTCCTGAATTGGTGTTGCAGAAGGTTGTAAACCACCATGTGAGTACTGGCAACTGAACCTGGACCCTCCTGGAGGAGGAGCAAGTGTTCTTAACCGCTGGGCCATCTCTCTCTAGGCCCCATTTTTTTGTCTTTTTTAGACAATCTCTATAACACAGTATGAATTAGAATTTACTGCAAAGCCCAGGCTAGCCTCTAAACTCATGGCAGTCCTCCTGCATCAGTCTCTCAATAAGTATTGTAGGTGTCAGCCACCCCATATCTCCTCTAGCTTTTGATCCTCTGTCTCATTGTCATAAGAAGCTGGAATTGCAGGTGTGTATCCTCATGCTCTGCCCTGTTGAATTTGTCATTTTGGGGTCTTACTTTTTTCATGTCATAGTAAATGAGCAGCAGGAGGCCATTACCGAAATCTTGTTTTTCTGTGATGCCTTTGCTTTTTTTTCAGTTCATGGTTTGCTCTCTGATTTCCTGTTCTATTTACTTTTCCATTCAGTGTTCTATATTTGGACAACAAATGTATTTCTGTGGGTGGGTTTCTGGTGTCCCAGATGTTCATGGGAGTGGAATTTCCCCAAGCACACCAGGGGGCCTGGGGAGCTGCTAGTGTTTAGCTTTATATTTCTCATAGAGTTGAAGTAAGATGGTCCTAGATGTGGAGTGGGTAGCAGCTCCCTTTGTTTTGCTTTGCTTTTCCCTCAGTATTTGCTTTAGTTTTGGTTGCTGGAGATACCAGCTTTAGGGATGTTTCCTTTGTCATAGACCTCATTTTCATTTATTTATTTATTTATTTATTTAGCACTGGAGATGGAAAACAGAACCTTATGCATGCTCTCTCCCACTGAGTGATCCTCCCCCTCCCCTCCACCCTTGACAAAGAATTCTAAAGTCTGCTTTTTAATCGAAGTGACTGTTCTTAAGCATTGTTGGTTTGAATGATATGCCATGAAAATCACCATCTTAAATGACCTGTGCAGATCTCACTATTAGAAGGCTATAGAACATTCTCATTGTAGTTCATATTCAGTGGTCAGTTGACTCCCTAACCCTGCCATCGGCAAGCTCTGGATAAGTGTTTTGTTTCCTCAAATTTTAGAGCCTTTTTTACTTTTAATTAAACTTTTGGAATTGTAATATTGGACTTAATACTGCTCTCCACTCCCCTCCTTACCAACGGAGTGATTGATGGGCTAGTTTAATTGGCATCTCACCTCTATTTCCTCTTCCTGCCCCTCAGTGAAGTATCTCTGTGTAGCTCAGGCTGGTCTCAAACTTGTAGTTTTAATGCCTCAACCTCCAGAGTGCTGACAGATCTTAGGCATGGCCCCCTATACTTTTTATATGCAGATGTTGGGGATGGAACTTAGGGCTTCATGCATAGGAGATCAGCTCTCCAACTGAGCTACAGCTCTACCGCTGAGTGTTTGAAAATCTTGTGGAGTCTCTTCTCTCCCTCTGCCTCTGTCTGTCCCGGGGAACACACTCACGTTGGTCAGGCTTTATAACTAGCACCTTGACTTGAGCCCTCTTACAATTTTTGACTGCAGTATAAAGGAGGTACTTTGCCACTTCATAAAGACTGAAGACCCTAGCCTTCTGATTCTTCTCATAGAAGAAACACAAGCCTTTGATACTGAACAGCAAGTAGGCATTATTTTTATAAAACAAAGGGTTTTCAAGACTCAGGAACCCATTTTGAGGGGGAATGATTTTCTACCCCCTTGGAAGTGTTTATTCATGAATAAACAATGAATGGCCAGTGCAGATAGAGGAAATGGGGACTTGGGGTTTTCCTCTGGGAATTGCATTTCATTTGTGTGGGTTCTGTTCTGAAGATGCCTAGCTGACTGACACTTTTGCCTTACTTAAGAATCAATGAGGTTGCTATCTGCAATTTGTGTGGCCAGCAGCCTCCTCTCCAACTCTTGTTTGCTCCTGCTCCAGGACTCTGGCCTGCACAGATCTGCCTGCTCCCTTGCAGTTTCTGTGTGGCTCCTGGCTTTCTTTCAGAGATAGCTCTCTTTTTTTCTGTATTTTTGATACAGGCTTGTTATGTAGCCTAGGCTGGCCTGGAACTCAGTATGTTGCCAGTTTGGCAGTGATCCCAGCTCAGAATCCATTCATTTTTTTCTAAGACAGGAAATAGAAAAATGCTGCTTTAAAAAGGGCCCAGGCTGTGCAAATCTCTTTCTCTGCCACTCTCTAGAATACCCAGTGTTCTACAGGGTAGAGTAATTTTTTAGACATTTTTTTCCTGGCAACTTCCGCAGTCCTGTGCAAATATGCTGCTTCATAACTTTTAATCTATATGGAATCATGTTATGCCTGTTTAGCTTCACCTACTTTATTTTTGTTTTTATTAAGTTATGTTGGAAATAAAGTATAGCAATGAAGTATACATTTAATCAATTTTTGGCACACATACATGTACACATATAAATATCTGTAAAACTTGGATGACATCCAAAACCAAGTAGTCTTCCTACTATCCAGTTTCCCAGTACCTTTTGGTAATCTTACTTGTAAGTTCGGATACCCCTGATCTGCCCTCAGATAAATTGATCCTTCTTTCCCACCCCCAACCTAACCTTTTGTGTCTGCTAGACAATTTCTTTACCGCTGAGCTACAGCCTCTGACCCTGAGGTAAATGTGTGACAATACTGGAGGTTGTTGAATTGGCCCCTGGTGGGCTTGCTAGCATATAAAAGGGCCAGGCCCCACTCCCAAGCTTCTTACTTTGTAAGGTGGTGCCTGGGCCCGCCCACCTAACAGCTTCCCAGAGGCAGCTGCCTTTGGAAGGTTCACACACACTTTGAAGGCCTCTTGTCTTAAAGGAAGTCCTTAAAAATGGTGACCAGGACTTCATTCTTTCTTTTGACACTTTTCTTTCCTAGACTGTTCTTTGTCTTATAAGGTTGCTGGTAGCTAAGACACCTGGTTTCACATTTTTGTATGTGTGGTTGAATATGGCTCCTGGGTTTGATTTCTTGGTGGCAAGAAGAATCTGTTGGGGATCCCCTGGGGTGAGCGAGGTAGAATGCTAATTGCCTGTACACCCCAGCCTTGAAATTCTGCCTTCCTCATCAAATGGAGGCTTACCCTTATTGATCCCTGCTGGTAGCTGGTGTGGCCCTTGGATGGAGTCATGGAATGGGTAAGCACCTACTTATGTGTAACAGGCTGGTAATACCTATTATGCCTAAGACTGCAACATACTGCTGTGCCTGCTGGGACTTAAGGGTAAATGAAATGCATTACTATTTTTTTCTTTCATAGCCAAACGAATTCCATCCTTTATGCCCCCCCCCCAATAGAGCCAGACTCAAGCTCATCAACCCACTTTGAATTCTTTGGTTAGTCTCTTGTGAGGAGTGTGATACAGGACCATATTGGAGAAGCTAGAGATCATAAAAATGTTTAGATCATGTCCAGATTTGGTAACACTGATTTAGTTTATTTGGGGAAAAGATATGCTTCTGTGAGAGCAAGTCTGCATGATTACCAACTTCCTGGTTCTGTCTTTCTTGTTTGTAGGTGGTGCCGGGAATCCATCCTGTGAATTCTAGGTGGATCTCTGCCTCTGAGTCCAAAACCTTAGCCCTGCATCTTTTCTCTTGGTGCTGAGCAGAGCTCAATTTTCTTAGTATAACCAGATCAGAAGGTGCTGTACGAGGGAGGGCTTATTCTGGATAATTTCATGAATAATAATCACTTCAGGTAGTGTATGACTGACCAGTGATTTCATCCAAGTCTAGCTTAATGAGTTCATTAGGGTTACGTACAAGAGAAAAGGTGACTCAGAGACAGTTATATCACTAAAATTCCCACTCCAGTGTGGGCGATAGCTCACAAAAGCTGCATCCCTGGATCTTGTTGGTTGCCCAGCTTTACCATTGAGATTTTCCTCAGTAATAATTGCTTACCCCTTATACAACCTCAGGGAGGGGACGTGTGGACCTTACAACTTGAAAAAAATTAAATTATGTTTGTTTAGTTTGTGCATGTGCACATGCTCACCATGTGCTCCTTTGCCATAGTGCCAGATTGGGGGTCAGACAACAAGTTGGGGGATCTGGTCTCCTTTCTACCTACCATCTGAGTCCAGGAGCACCTTTACCTGCTAAGATATCTCACTAACACAAGTCTTGCAACTCTCTGTGCTTTCCTGAGCCTGTATGTTTCACTAACTTACTAATTCTTCTGAGCCTATATCCTCCTTGTAGGGAACATTTGATAGTAAGAGGACTATATCTATGGGATGCTGGAATTAGAAAAATACCTGAAGTGCATGGTTATCATAGTATAATCTCTGGGCAGATGCTTTAGCTTTTTTGTTTGTTTGTTTGTTTTTGAGACAGGGTTTCTCTGTGTAGCCCTGGCTGTCCTGGAACTCACTCTGTAGACTAGGCTGGCCTCAAACTCAGAAATCTGCCTGCCTCTGCCTTCCAAGTGCTGGGATTAAAGGTGTGCACCACCACCACCACCCAACTAGCTTTTTTATTATTTCTTTTCCTTTTTTGGCTCCCTAATGTACTAGAGAGACTGGGGGTGGGGGTAGGAATGTGAGGGTAAGTGGACTGGATAGAAAAGGGGGTGGATGCTAGGGATTGAAACTCGGACCTTGAGCTTGTGTTAAGTGTGCATTGTATTTGATAAACTACACTTCTGGTCTCCTATGCTTTTACAATGACAGATTTTCCCAAGAATGTACACAACTTGACCCTTTAAAGTGTGTAGTTGAGAAGTTTCCTAGTGTATTTAAGAAGTAGTGTACTCATCATTTCTAATTCTAGAATATTTTCATCATCTTCCAAAGAGATCCTGTGGCATCATGATATCACCCCCATCTTTCCTTCCCTCTAGCCACAGATCTGCTTTCTGTTATTATGGATTTGCTTAGAATTTATATTTCATCAAAATGGAGTTATCATTATTACATGTGTCCCTTAATGCCTGGCTTTTTGCTCTTAATTAAAAAAAATTGCAGCCAGGCATGGTGGTTGGTATATATGCCTTTAATTGTAATCTCAGCACTTGGGAGGCAGAGGCAGACTATTCTCAAGGCCATCCTGGTCTACAGAGCAAGTTCCAGGACAGCCAGAACTACATAGTAAGACTCTGACTCAACAACAACAACACAACAAACCCCAAAAATCCTGTTAGTTAACTTGTGTATATGTACATGTTTGATTGTGTGTATACATGTATGTGGAGGTCAGAGATTTCTTCGTGTCTTCCTTAATTGCCATTAACCTTATTTTTTGAGATAAGATCTCTCACTGATCCTGGAGCTCATTGATTGAACCAGGCTTGCTGGCCAGCAAGCTCTAGATATCATCTTCCTGTCCCCATATACACAGAGCTATGATTAGAAGTGTGTACCACTATGCTTAGCAGTTTTTACTTGGGGGCTGGGATTTGAGTTCGGGTCCTCAAGCTTTCTTGACAAGCAGTTTACACAGTGAGCCCTCTCTCCAGCATTTCAGTTAATATTTTTCTTGTTTACCTACATTGAAGAATGGTTAGGGTAGAGAGGGCTTGGGTGTGAAGTGAAAGATGATAGGGAATAGTCATAGCATCTCTCATGATTATAGTAGGTGTAGATAGAGATTGGTCCACAGGTACGATAATGTGCATGAAATCATATGGGATTCAGCTGCCAGGTGAGCCTGAACTGCTGTTTTTCTCCTTTCTCTTTCCATCTTTCTCTCAGTTTCCTCCACCCAGAGGTCAACCTAGAAAACACTTGGTAAAGTGCTCGCTGTGCTAACATGAGGATCTGATTGAGGCCCGCAGTATCTATGTAAAAGTCTGGGCATGAGTGTACACACTGGTACTGTCAGTGCTGGGGAAATGGGGAAAGAAGTATCCCTGGGGCTTACTGGGCAGCCAGCCGGCTTGGGCTACTGCTTCATTGAGAGATTCTAGGTCAAAAAGAGTAAAGTGGAAAGTATGTGGGAGGAAGACACACAGGGTCGACCCCTGGCCTCTGCATGTGTACATGCACAAGCACATGCATATGCACACACAAGCAACCCAATGTGCAAGAACCCACGGCAAATTCTTTTTGGGAAGGGGATCAGCTGCTTCTGCTGACCTGTGTCTTATGTAGCAGTGCATTTTGGGTGGAGTGTTAGCAATGTTAGGAAGGAGGTCTGTTCTGTGGTGAAGATTCAGGAATCTTTACTGACTTTCCCAAAAGTATGTGTGGCATTCATTTGATGTCTGGGAGTGCCAAGCAGGTAGAACATTCCAGAGCCACAAATTTTGCTGATATAGTAGTAAAATCATGAAGTGTTTACTTTTCTGCACCAATTGTGTATGTATAGACAAATTTACATTTCAGGATTGGGTTTGAGAATATAGAGATTATTTTTATTTTATTTTGTGGTGCTGGCAATGCAACCTGGAAGCTGGTACTTATTAGCCAATCACTCCATCACTGAGTTCCTTCTCCTGACCTCAAAGCTGATTTTATCCTGTTGTCTGTGGGGCTATCAATACTTGTTGTGATTGATAAGGTTGAAAGTGCTTTTCTGGTAAATCAAATTTAAAATTCATTACAGGGCTTACTTATCAGCTTACCAGCTTCCCAAGTAACACCCACCTCATTATTGTAGTTTTTAAAGATTATTGGTTTTCTACGTATTTCTATGTATAAGTGTTTGCATGTATGTGTGTGTACCACACGAGCACATTGTCTAGGGAACCCAGAAGAGAGCACTAGATCGATCGCACACTAGATAGCATGGAACTAGAGTTATATAGGTGGTTGTGAATTGCTGTGTGACTACTGGGAACTGAGGTTTCATCCGAAAGAACAGTATCTTCTTAACTGCTGAGCGATTCCTCTAGACTTCTATTTTACAGTTTTGAAAGTCAGAAGTCTGAAGATAGCAGTAAGCTACTTTCTTTTGTGGAGGCTCAACAGGTCAACCTCATTTCCTTACTTTGAGTTTCTAGATGCTATACCTTTCTAATAGTTATACTTAGCCAGGATTTCTTTTCCTCTTAGATTTTTTGGTCATGTGTGGGGTTTTAACTTGTACAGTAGGGCCCTGCTTCTTTCCCAAGAACCTCAGGACCTCTGTTTGCTGCTTTGAGCTGTTGGGACTTTCTGTTGGGAGTTTCAACCACAGCCGCTTCTGTGGACTCTGACTTTAACACTGAGTCTTGAACTGAGTTTGAAGAGAAGGCCAAAATGCCAACAGAAGTAGCAGGTAAGACCCATTCTCTAGGGTTTGAGGATGCTGTGTATGACTCTGTAGGGACCTAAATCCATAGCACCTGGGCCATGGCACCACAGAATGGTAGAGGCTATGGTACCACAGAATGGTAGAGGAAAATCAATGGGATTAGAATTAGAAAATTTGGCTTGCTTATCAAAGTTTTATGCTGTAGAAAGAGTTTAAAAGTGTAGCAGTCAGCTTTTTGCTGTAGTAATGTTACATAACAAATAGTACTACCCGATTCAGAACATTGCATCTTTTAGTATCTCTTACTTGTAGTCAGTGACATAGCCATAGGTGCTTTTGACTTGGCTAGTGTCAGGAAAGTTTGGTCAGGCTGTGCTCTGAATGATTTATCATGTACTGGGGCCAAGGGATCCTAGGACAAACCTTTGTGCTTCTTTCATCAGATAAATTAGGGGAGCATGCAGGCGCATTTAAAATATCTGCTTGTCACTCTCAATAACATCCCTTTGAGTAAGTCACAATTTCCTTAGGGAGGTGGAGGGTTTTATTAGTTGAGAATAGCTGTAGAGTCATATGGCAGATAGAGCAAGCATAGTTGTTTATTATGGGCAGGCAAGGCAGGATGGCTTTTGCTGTTTGTGAGAGGCAGAGAAGATGACCTAAGTATGAGAGTCTGGTTACTCTTAAGTCTAGAAATAAGCTCTTGGTGGACTCTGAGAGCCCCGAGAGCTGGTTACATAAGGAACTTCTTGGTTTAAGACTGATTTGCAGCTTGCATAGTCACAATTAGGGGTGGAGGTGGGGAGCTTGCCTAGCACCAAACTGGTGGAAGCTTTTTGCCTAAATACCAGGAGAAGCAGGTCATTGGTGCAGGTTCATGCACTTTGTAGATAAGAGTCAAATCTTACAAGATTGACCCATATGGAAGGGGAATTGGTGAGGCTTCCTGAAGGGACAGGTTAGGAAGTATATAGCTCTAGTGTACAGTACATGTGTGAAGCCCTGGGGAAAAATATTAATTGTCCAGAATTCCACTGATAGCTATGCGAAGACCAGTTGAAAGCAAGGGTAAGATTTCTGTTACTTGTGAATTATTTTTTCTTTGTAGCTGCATTTTTCAACTTTAGTAATCCTTTCCTATTATTCAGATCAATAATTGAACATTTTATTTGCTGTGGATATATATATATATATTTTTTTTTTTTTAAATTTTTTGGTTTTTCAAGACAGAGTTTCTCTGTGTAGCCCTGGCTTGTCCTAGAACTCACTCTGTAGATCAGGCTGGCCTCGAACTCAGAAATCGGCCTGCCTCCGCCTCCCAAGTGCTGGGATTAAAGGCATGTGCACCACCAGTGGCAGGCATGGAGAATGACTTTAATAAGAGATTTCCTTAGGAGCTTTAGTGTTTTGTTTTTTGGGTTTTTTTTCTTTTTGTTTTGTTTTCCCCTTTTATGGGACTCTTGCTGGCTTTTATGTAAATAGGATTTGGGGGCAAGGGCAGTGGTGCTGGATATCTCACCAGCCCTAATTGTAGCCCTTTTTAAGGGGATAAAGGCTTATTTGGTTCACAGTTTTAAATTATAGTACATCATTTCAAGGAGAGCATAGCAGCAAGAAATTGGAAGTAACTGTTCACATCACATCCATAGTTAAGAGCATAAAGTACTGATTTAGATTCTCGATAGCAGCACTTGTACCTTCAACATTTTTTATGCACTGTGGAGTAGTTGGTATATAGTAATTACTGGTTGGTTGCTAATGTCATTGGTTACAACATAAGTGAAAGTTGCACTCTGGTTAGGTACTGTTTCTCAAGCATCTAGGGAGTAGCTCTTATATGCCACTGTTAGTCTCCTTTCTCCCTTTTCCTTTCCTCCTTTCCCTTTTATGTGGAAGGATACTGTTTAGCTGGGTCCCTGCAGAAGGTTAGGGTCTGTGGAGGATGGGTTTGCTCCCTCCCACCTCCCCCCCCCCGGGGTTTCCGTTATCTAGGGCTGGCCTCAAACTGCTGTGTAGTTAAAGATAATCTTGAACTTCCTTTCGTCCTGCCACTACCTACCAAGTGCTGGGATTATAGATGTGCATCCTCATGTCCAGTTGTATGGCGTGTTGGGGACATGTGCAAGGCAAGCACTCTAGCAACTGAGCCATTGCTTCAGCCCCTCTGTTCTTTGTACCATCTGCTAGGCCATTAGGACAAGCAGATAGATGTTGAGACAGAAATAGAAACATCAAGTAAATTAGAATGTGGGGAGAGGGGTGGGGCCGTGGTGTTTGGTTTCATTAAGAAAATGAGAAAGCTGGGTAGTATTTTCCAAGCATAAGTTTATCTGTTTCAAATGTCATTATGTCATCAGTCTAGCTTATTTCCAACTGTGTTTTCTGTCAAAGACAATTGGCAATAGGGGCTGGAGATATGGTTCAGTGGTAAAGAGCACTTGCTGACCTTGTAGAGAACCCCCAGTTTGATTTATATCACCCATATTGAGTAGCTCAGAACTACCTATATCTTCAGCTCTGGAGGATCTGGCATTCTCTTTTGACCTCTGAGGTAAGCTCATTCATGTGCACGTACTGTTTCTCACAAACAATTAAAAATCCTGAAAAGAAAATCAGTGTGAAAATAAGGTAGTCTTTTCAGAGGAAAATGTTAGTAGTTACAAATCAATGTCAGTTCTTTGCTTTTCTTTTTTAAGAAAAGGTACCCTAAGACTGTCAGGTATGATATTAAAAATTTTATTTTACTTTATTTATGCTTGTGTGCAGTGGCTCATGTATGGAAGTAAGAGCAGCAGCCTGCAGTTCTCTCTCCCACGTTGTGGAATCTGGGCATTGAACTCTGCTCATTGCAAACTTTGTTTGCAAATGACTTTACCTGCTTTGTAACGTAGGCCAGACCTAATCTCAGGATTTCTCTGCTTCAGCTTCCTGAGTAGTGAGGTGACAGACATGTGTCATCATGCCTGGCTATCCAGAAATTCCTAGTGCTTGGTAGAGAAAGAATTTTCTTGCTTGTGTATGCAGGTGGCTGGTCCCCTCCCTTCCCCTTTCTCCTTTCCCTCAGGTTTTGTGGTGCTAGGCCTTCAACCCTAGGCAAGCATTGTATCACTGAGCTACATCCTTAATCCTTTTCTGTTTTGTCTCTAAAAATTAACTTTTTTTCTTTTTAAAAAAGGGATTTTATGTCTGGGTTTGGTTTATGTGGTTCTGGGTGTGGAATGTAGGCCTTTAGTGTGGTAGGCAAGCATTACCAACTGAGCCACATGTTCAAGCCCCTTGTGTATTTTTTTCTTTTTTACATAGCTTGAAATTGAACCTAAGGCACATGGGTATGGCATTAATTAAAAGCTGGCTTGGCTCCTGTTAGAGAAAACTCAAGTTTGGAAACTAGTGTAAATAGAAGTAAAAGAATATAGTTACCTTTATCCATGATCCTAGTTATCTTTGGTAGATGATCTTGTACCATATTAATGTATGTGAGATTATTATTTTTTCTTCTTGAAAAGTTCTTGGAGAATTGGCCAAATTATTTATTTTTTCTTTTTTTTAAGTTTTGTTTTTAAAATTGCATTTTTTAAAAAATGTAGCCTGGGCTGTGTTTCTTGTGCTTTTCTTTCGCTCTTTTTCTTTTGTTTGTTTTGTCGTGTTCTGATTTGTTCATTTATTTGTTTATTATTTATTTATTTGTTCTGGTTTATTTTTTAGATGCTGGTTTGTTTTCTAACAAGGGTATGGTTTTGGGTGGGAGGGAAGGTATGGAGACTCAGAGAGGAGTTGGGGGAAAGAAAACCATAATCAGTGTATTATGGAAAAATCTATTTTCATTAATAGAAAAAAAGAAAATTGATAATACTTATTGAATTTTTAAAATTTAAAATTTAAATACAGCTATTTATTTGTGTGGGTCTTGTTTGTTCACACATGTGTACTATTACATACATCTGGAGGTCAGATGACAACATGCCAAAATTGATTGTCTCGTCCACCTTGAGGGCTCTGAATATGGAACTTTAGATCAGCAGGCTTGGTGGGAAGTGCCTTTACCTACTGAGCCATGTTGTGTATATTTATTTTATATACCATTTTGTGCATATTTATTAAAGAATACATTAGTACCTTTTAAAAAGGTTCCTTTCTGTTTCAGAGCCTCCATCCTTTGAGAAGGTGAATGAGAATGGTTCTCTTGGAATGCTCAGCCATGTTTGGTTGTTGTTATCACCAGTGTTAGAGAAGCGAGGTTCACTTTGAGTCCCTGTGGGTCCTTCTTTGCTTTCTTGGAACTATCTCCACATCTGGTCTTAGACTTGTGTAAAACAGGAAGAAGCAGTTAACAGACTGTTTCATAACCTAGATTTGCTTCTTGGCCTAAATTTTATTTTTTCCCTTTTTCCCTCTGTGTCAATCTACCCCCTAAACAAATGGGTCAAATAGCAAAGTCCCTCTGAGAGATGCTGAGTCATAGAAGGCCCTGAGGAGACCTGGCCTGGCAGACAGTTCCAGAGCCAGCACTCAGCACAGGGGCAAGACTGACTGACCTCTGGCCTTCATTTGCTAGG